>JARKHS020031955.1:0-96067 GCA_030143305.2 Amblyomma americanum
CCATCGAGGGTAGCGAGTTCCGCTCCATTCGGCGTGCTGACCATTCGGTCGACCATGAAGAAGAGACCCCGCTGATCCCGAAAGTTTCGAAATTCTCTCCTTTGTTTTTCAACCCTTGTTTGGTTCCAGCCATCTGCTAACTAAAAAAACTACACGGCCATCCGCATAAATATCTGCTTTCAAATATTTTTTCATTCATGCACCACTTCATAAGATGTTCAGCCCATGTATACCTGTCCCGCCTCAATGGGGGATGGGGGTTACCATGAAGACGTAAGCCTAATGTGCCGACAATCCTCTGGTTTCTTTCTAGCACCGACTGAGCTTCATGCCGAGAAAGGCATTCCGTAGAGTAAGCCCTGGCCCCATTATGTTCCCCAAACAGGTCAGCATTTGACACCGTTTGTGGTGCCCAATGCTTTGTGCTTCATTGTCGCGGAATAACTTGGTCTTTTCGCGGTTGCGCTGTGTTCGTGACTTGGCATGCGTATCTGCCTTCCGTTGATACATGCGGCAAAATATATGTACTCTGCCAAGCAGCCAAATTGTACAAACCATCGGCCCAGTATTTGGAGTGAGCTGTCTATGCCCGGCCCTATATAGGACCAGTGCCAACTTCACTGCCCCATATTAGTATAGCCAATCTGTTTCATATCCAAAAATGGCCCTACACGACCGTTGTGTTCCCCATATTGGCAGTGCCCCTTCAGAGCATATTCAACAATGGCCCCAAATATCCGCTGTTTTCCCCAATATTGACAATGCCGCTTCGTTACACCTCTCGCAATGATCCTAATTTTGCACTGTATTCCCTATATTGGCAATACCGATCCATTACGCCTGTGACGATGTCCCTACTTCTTCGCTGCATTTCCCATATAGGCAGTGCCGTGCCATGATGCATCCAACGCTGTGTCAGCTATTTGCAACGGCGATTTGTGTCAAGCATTCTCTTTTTTATTTTTGTGCGTGTTCCATTATTTGCAATTAGCTGCCTTGATTCATGAACAACTGCGTCAGATATGGGTGTTAACTCACTCAAAACTGCGATATAAATAGCTAGGTGATCGAAAAATGAGAAGAGGTCCGATTCATTCCCCATGGCAATTTTGAAAACTGGCTTCTTTTGACATTGCGGTATGAGGTGTAGGAGGCGAAGAAACTTCTTGCTTCCTGATCTTCATCCGACACGGCTCAAGAAAAAAAAAGATTTTCTCGTGTGCCTGGAAGCTTTATCACTATGTTTCGCATGCCGCCAGCCATTCGAATTGAGTGGGTCCCATGTGACCTACTCAATCCACAAAGATCTGCAGATTCTGCAACCCGCTTGCCAACCCTACCTACATCAATGCCTCGATTCCTCAGTATGGATGATGCTACCCTCCTGCTCACAACAATAGAACACCTCCGGCGCCGCACACGTGCTCTCGTCCTTCCGTGTGCGATAACCCTCCCCCGCGGTCTTGCCCGTGCAGGGCAGGTTGTGTTCCGGAGGATCCGGGTCGGAGTTGCCCTCACTCCTGCCGTAACTAGGACGTGGCCTCAATTTCGCCACTTATATCCCCGCCTAAGATGTCCAGTATGCAACTCACAGGACACTGAGGCTGACATTCACCACTTGTTGTGGGATTGCCCGGCACTGAAGCCAACTAGAATTCGCTACCTGGCAGCAGCGGGTCTCCACCCAGACAACCCGTCCTCATATATTGATTCGACGCAGGGGCCATATCACTGCTCCCTCCTCGCCTTCATTAGATCGGCACACCTTTCCTGCTTTATTTAACGCCCACCCACTCTTTTCTTTTCTTTCTTTTTTCTTTTCTTCCCAACTCCCCTTTTGACCAGAGGCAATAAACAACGCTATAAAAAAAAAACATCTGGTTTGAAGAGGGCGCGCTTTTCGAGCAAGCAATTACCCCGCGGAAATATAGCAGCATGTAAAGCTCGCGCGTCGCTTGGACAGGCGTCTTATTAGACAGTGTGAGGAATCCTTCGCATGCCATGCTGCTTTATAAAAACCACTTTAAACTGACACCAGAACGTACTAGATCAACAATTTTTCTGACGCCTAAAAACAAAGCCATCGCAAAAATGCAAACATCACGTAGTCGCTATTGTTAAAAAAACCATAGGGTGTGATTGAAGCGGGTACACAGTTTTACCTCAAACAAACGGAAACAAGCAAATTCACCACTTGATGCGCATTTTATACGCTAAAGAGTGAGTGATGCTGTCCAGGACACTGTGAACCTTCTAAGAGTAGGAAAAAAAGGATGCGTTAGATAAAAGAAGAGAAAATTTCTTGATCCCCGTTCTCTAGCCCCGAAGCTAAATTGGCAAGTTTTTTTCAGTACAATGGAGATGAGGGGCTTTAGCACTGCTGTATCTTGATAGAAGGAAATTAAGTGGGCGAAAACTGTGCCTAAAGACGCGCTTACACGAATACCACAGAGGCATATCGTATTTCGTAGTGTATCTCGCGGAGAGGATGCGCCACGCTTACATGTACCACATCAAGTGAAGCGGAACTGTGGCCTCTCGGCCAGGGCATGCGGTGGGAGGCGGGAAGGGCAGGGTGGCCGCTGTCATCTTGAACATGATCTGCGTTGTTATCGGTCTGAAGGGGTACTGTGTAGGCGCCCAGAGAGGAGGAAGAAGCCTCGAAAGCTAGGGTTCCGCAATGCTTGGCGGGGGTAGGGAGGGGGGGGGGGGAGGTGAACGCACGCATGTCATTGCGCCCTGCCAGCGCCTGTTTGTATACAACCCAGCAGTTCATTTGCAGTTGTCGATCCCGCCCCTCCCCCTGGGGGTTCGGGCGTTTTCCTGGGGCATTCCCCTTTTTTACATCAGTGTGTTAGGCAAGAAAGTTTGCCCCATTCATGTAAACATGGCTTATCAGCCGCCATGGTGCTCTGCGATTTTTTTTCAGTTTTTTTCATGCTTCTAACACTAACCGGGAAGTTCGATACAGTGCAATTTAAAATTTTTTAGCGTGTAAATACGTTCACGTAACTAAAAACGCTGTCAACTTGACACTGAGGATATCTTTCAGCTCCATCATGTGGGATAAGAACGTATGAAAAAAAAAAGTCTGTCAAAAAGAACAGTGGCCATCACCGTGCCTCGACCGTAGCTTAAACCTATGCTCTTAAATATGATACCAAGTTGCGGCTGGAGGCAGCCGTAGTTCACTGCAATGTTTCTATGTACCGTGTGCAGCCCATACCGAAGTTTACGAGTTAATAGTCTGTTAAAAGATTGTTGCGTGGATCGTTGAAACGCGCTGACTTATTCAGAACCTGAGAACCGAACTTTTCAATAACGCATTCACATCCGTTTTTACCCGTGAAGATCTCCCTCTACCTCCTATTTCTGTCAGCACTTCTAATACGTCAATGTCCGAAATATGTATCAGTGAGACAGGTATCTTATCCTTACTATGGAAGCTTAAAACAACATCAGCATCAGATCACCTTGGCTTTAATAACAAAATACTCAAAAATTCATCTGATGGTATTCATCGCATCTTGTCCGCTATTTTTTCACAATCTCTTTCATCAGGCGTGATTCCGCTGGACTGGCGCCTAGCTAAAGTTGTGCCAATTTTCAAGTCTGGTGATCGTTCCTCACCACTAAATTACCGACCCATTTCATTAACTAGCACTGTTTACAAACTTCTTGAACACGTAATGCACTCGCAGGCTATTTTGAGGAACATAACATTATCTTTAAATATCAACATGGGTTCCGTAAAGGCTACTCATGCGAAACGCAACTTGACGGTGCGGTTCAGGTGTCCAACGATATATGAGACAGGTACTGCGCCATTTCCTTTCCCCAAAAAACCAATTATTATTATTATTTATTCATTCAAGACATACATTCATCGATTGATGCTGGCATTCAAGTGGACTCCATATTTCTTGATTTTTCTAATGCTTTCGACAGAGTACCTCACAACCGGTCATTAATGAAACTAGCAGTGCTTAATATTCACACTCTTGTCATTGCATGGGTTAAAGTTTTTCTCTTTTCCAGGTCTCAATTTAAAGCTGTCAATAACCACAATTCGTCTTTCAGTCAAGTACACTCTGGCGTCCCACAAGGAAGTGTGCTTGGCCCCTTACTTTTCCTAATATTTATCAACGATTTACCGGATTCCATTTCTTCCCATATCAGACTTTTTGCTGATGATTGTGTAATTTATCGCAAAATTTATTCTAACACCGATTGCCAATCCCTTCAATTTGACCTGGATTCAGTAACAGCATGGTGCTCAACCTGGCTTATGCAACTTAATCATTCAAAAACTAAATTGATGTCTTTTACTAACCGAATGTCTCGAATTCAAACAGCATACTCCTTAAATAATAGCTCACTCGAGCTAGTCACCACGTATAAGTACTTAGGACTTCACCTTCATTCAGACTTAGCATGGAACCACCATATTAACCTTATGCTTGCATCTGCTAATCGGTCATTAGGTCTCTTAAAACATAACCTAAAGCATGCTCCTCCTCACCTCCGTGCCCATGCCGATACCACTCTAATTCGACCTAAAATCGAATATGCCTCGGCTATTTGGGACCCTTACCAATCTTACCTAATAAATAACAATGAATCATTGCAGAACCGCGCCGTTCGTTTTATTTACTCCGATTATTCAGGTAACGCCAGTATCACAGCCTTAAAGAAACGCGCAGGTCTCCAGGATTTATGTCTCCGCCGCAAAATTGCACGACTATCACTTTTTCATAAACTTTATCATCCATCACTTCATAACGACTTTTTTTCTTTGCCTCCTTCGATTTCTGACCGCCGCGATCATCCCTTTAAAGTTAGGCGTTTCACGTGCAGAACATTTAACTATGCGAATTCATTCTTACCACGCACAATATCTGACTGGAACACTCTGCCTTCACATATCGCAACCACCACTGATCCTGATAAATATTTTAATCGTATATCTTCAATAACTACAACTTAACTCTTCGCATACATTGTTATTTTTTTCATGGCTTCCTTTACAGGGTATGTTATTGCAGGGTATGTTATTAAATGATTCATTGCATTAGTGTTCTGTTTGTATAATTTTAATACTGCAGTAATCTTCGCTCTTTGCCGCGCTGCCATTCTTTTGATTCTTTTGCTTACTTATGTCATGCGAAGTGTCTTATTTTTGCTTTTGTTGTTTTATATTTGTGGTTTTGTTTTATTCTGCTCATTTGCCTGTGCCCCCCCCCCCCCCCCCCTATGTAATACCCTCTCGAGGGCCTTTAGGGGTATTCTGTATAAATAAATAAGAATTATTTAGCTCCCACTCTCATCAATCACAGAGACGAATATCGTCGCGATAAAATGCCTCAACCACAATAATCTCGCACTAGAAAAAAACAAACTGGCTATTTCCGTTACACACTATACAAATAGGTGACAGATATATGCATGGCGCATATGGATAGATGAAACGATCAGATTAAAGCGCGATTTAGGTTATGTCACAAATAAGCAACAGCCGACGTGAACCGCTTGCTGCATTTTTACTCCGTGAAGAAGCAGAAGAAGAGAAACAGGGGCTATAGCGTAGATTACAAAAAAGCAGCAGACTCCTATGCCTCCTCAAGCACCGAAGATAAGGAGGCTAGCTTGTCTAACTTCGTGCATTCATTCGTTATTTTACTGCCTTTTGGGTATTCTGTATTCATGGTTCTTGCATACGTTTTTTGTTCATGAACATCGTATTTATTAATGAAAGCGACACTGAGGAGAAATTGAAGTTGGCTTGTATCGTTAGAATACCAGATCCTGATCACGAAAGCGCCACTCTTACTGAAAACAAACTCTTGTAAGGTAGAAAATAGCAAGCACCAAAATACCGGTATAACCGCCACAGGCTAATCTCGAGTACAAGATTGATGACGTCATAGGACAAGAAATGCCACCTTGGAGGAATTTTCCTTACTCCATGCGGCCACGAATCTCAGGCTGAGAAAGTAAGGTTGCGCGCTTCAGTATTGAAGTAAGAAAAGTTTTTGAAACTGATAGTGCACTTTTTGAACAAACCTGAATCTTGGAAGCAAAGAAAACCGATGCTTGGTGGAGCCACAGGCGGCCAGGAAAGTTTCGGTTTGTTAAGGCGCTTCGCGTCAATAAGCTTGGTTTTGTTTTTTGACGCGGTTTTTGACGTGGTTTTGTGTTTGACGCGCCTCCATTTACAAGCACCGAACAGCAGAGGAACTGCAAGTGCCGCTTCAAGTGCTAGTTAACCTTTGAAGGAGCCTGTTAAGGCTGGTCAGATGATCGCCACTGTCGATGAAAAACTATGATGGCACGATGGTCAGTGATCGTACAAAGCAGTTAGCAGTATAAAGATAACTTGTATTTTCGTACGCTTGCCCGGGGAAACGTTCCCGGCTGTGCCAGTAATTTTCGAACTACTTAACAGAAATCGTTTATTAGGGACTGGCGACAAGATACAAGGCAGTTAAAAAGAAATTGCTGATGGCCTAGCTCTGTTAGGCCAGGATATACGTAGCGAAAACACGGAGACTTCTGCATCGGAAATCGTTTATTAGGGACGGGAGACAAGGTACAAGGCAGTTCAGAAAAAATGCTGATGGCCTACCTCTGTTAGGCCAGGATATAAAAAGCGCGGAGATTTCTGCATCAGAAGAGTACAATTTCTAGATGCGCCGTCGTGGTGGAGCGGTAGCGTTTCCGCCTCAAACGCCGAAGGCCCTGGTTCGATTCCGAACCGAACCTCGGCACCGGACTTCTTTTCTTTTATTCAGTTAGTGTGCGGGGGGTTTAAGGGGCTCCCATAGATGCCGCCACTGAATAAAATGGTTAGCGGTTAAGCGCAGGCTCTGTTAAGGCGTGTTTATACTCCGGCGTACCGCGCGTGCGCGCTGCACGGCGACGTCACGTCGGCCAAAGCGAGACCCTCTATACTCCAACTGCGCTTGACCGCCGACGCGTTCGGCGGCTTCGGCGCATTCTGACCGCACTGGCGGAGACTTGGAGTAAGTCTCTATTTCGCGCCGAGTGCGCCAGCCGCCGCCGGCCCGGCCAGACCGGTTCGTCTGCGTGGCGAGGTGCGCGTTGTGACGTTGTGCGCCTCCTCGGAGCACCGCCGCGGCGAAATCGCAAGTTTGCGGCCAGTAACGCTTCCGCTTTTACAGAGATTTCGAAACTTCAGAGACCGTGACTCTGCTCTCCTCCAACTCGTTTGTTTGCGGCTCCATTCAATACCTTCGACAGTTGGGCGTTGTTCTCTTCAAGCTACCCGCTAATTTAATCCATTCACATTACACATCACACGCAAGTGGGCGAGAGAACATGATCCAGTGGACCCCGAAACCTCCGGAAACGCGCGGAACCCATTGAAGCGCCCTGCGTCGGTTTTACTTTCACGCCGCCAACTTTAAACGCGAGCGCCCTTGAGCACCCGTCCATTTTCTGTGGCAAAAAAAAATAATAACCTGGCCCTTGCAACCGTGACCAACCTCCTCGACGCCGCCTGCTGCACCGTGCAACAGCGCCTTTGAAGAAATCACAATCTATTGGCCCCATAGCCTCGGCCAGCCTCCGATGGGCGCGACGTGCAGACCTTGTCTTCGCCCCTCGCGACTCCTCGCACTTGGGTTAAGATATTGAAGTAGCAACGGCTGCTTACTGAGGAAGGGGGAAACGACCCGCCGGCGCCAAACCTAACCGTGCTCCCTCAAAAGCATCGCACGCTCTGTGGGGTTGAGGTCGCTGAAATGCAGGTCGGAGTTTTTGCGAGAACTTCGTCGTCGGGTTCGGGAACGGAATCCATCGTAACGCTGGCAAGACGCCGGTGCAAACGTGAACGAAGCGACGGTAGCGATCCCCGATAGACGCCTTCAACGTGCGGCGGCGGCAGCCTTCGTTTCTGCAGCTGCTAGACCGCACCGCTAGCCACCAGAAACCACGGAGTCTGCGTTTACGTCACGTTTCACGTCCCTATATCCGTCCTATGACGTCATAAGAGGACGCCGTGACGTCATAATAGTGCGCCGTGTTTGAATCGGAGGGCGTGAAAAAGTTTTTCAACTTCGAATCCAAATTTCTTTGAAACAAATGCATCTCTCGCTCCTCAACAAGCGCCAACAATTCCATGAAATGCTAACTATCAGATTTTCCTAACAAAAAAAATTGATAGCGTTCTCCTCACTGTCCCTTTAAAGATCTGAAGTTATTGCCAATCGCAATTCTGCTCGCTTTTAATTTATATTTTTGCCGGAAGCTTTAATACCATTAAGTCGGAATTGATGCATTGCTGAATAGCGCGTCGCGTCATTTCCAGCTAGCGCAGACAAGCACTGGTGGGCCGGATGACTTTTGCGCTAATGTTTGGAGCCGTTTTAGCGAAATCGATGACCAAGCTCCATGACTTCCGCTTCCAACGTTTTAGGCGCTGAACATGAGGCTCGCTCTTCATTTTGCTTTTTGACTTGCACTCAGATCATTGTTTGGGATCTTCGCGTTGGGGTTTCTTTGCCTCTTTTCACCTTGTCAAACTGGCTATGACGCATGGGCAGTGTCGTATGGGCCGGTTTATGTTGTTAATGAACACATAGGTCGTCTATCATTTGTGCAAGATGAATATCAGAAGCTCTTATTTTTCCACTACAGCGGGACTGCTAGAGTATGTGCAACATTTCTATGCCGTGTCGCTTTATTATTTATTGCCTTGGCCACTTGCAGCCGTACCGAAAAATGCGCAATTTCTGATTGCAGCGAATTTCGCCCCATATTGTCCCTGAATTAATCACCCATGGACTATGACAAGAGTGCTTTCGTGTACTTTTCAAGTAAAAGTACCCTCTGCCATGCTACTCCCATGTGGCGCAGAGTGTCTTGCACAATGTACGCCACAAAATGAACTGTGTTATTTTTGTGCTTACTTACGTACTTACACTGATGATCACATCGTGAATCTCTATGCAGCTTCGATGTTCAGTGAGGTCATCTTGCAAGAGCTTGGCGAGGAATTCGTTTCAAGGCAGTGCAAATGCTCTCTTAGAACAGGAGTGCAACCATTAGTGCCGATATGACTCATCAGTTCAGTGGTTCCAGGAAGAAAGCATCTCGCGATGTACTGGCACCCTATATGCAATAATTTTTGTCCCTTGAATCCTTTATTCCCTTCTTTTTTGCGATGTCCCCTGACTCCTTATATGTAAAACGTTACATATACAAGTTCTAGCTTGGGGATAACAATTAAGATAAATAGGTGTGCATTGTTGTTGTTGGCCAGTCCACGCGCTTGAAAAGGCTGCTTACAGTCTTGCTTGAAAGACTGGCAGTTGAGGCCAAAATCAAATTGCAGAATACAGAGCAAGGCGTGTGGAATAAAACTGAGATGACCACCATCGCATCCACTTTCCAACTAACCTTGCAATTGATAACCCACCTCTAAGTGGCATTAGCAGTGCAATAAGAATGAATGTAGAACCAGGGTCAATGAACTGGACATGGGTGTACTCCTGGCGCAAACGCACGGCCATTATTCAAACAATGGGTGAACATGGACGTATTCCTGGCGCGAACGTTGGGCCTCTATGCATAGACCGGTTGAATATGGGCATAGCGAGGGTGCGAATGTCGGGCCATTATTATTAGACTAAGCAGAACGTTCTTGTGGACTAGTTGGTTCATTGCAGAAAAATGTTAGTACTGCGAGTATTCGACACGACAGGAGAACAGGAACAAACTCTGCAACAACTGTGCCTGTGTTGTCGTGTTTGTTCCTGTTTTCCGGTCGTGTCTAATTCGGCCTGTACTACCCTTTTTTCATTAATAGACTGGCTGAGTGTGGGCATAATCTTGGCGCGAACGTCGAGTCATTGTTGACAGACCGGCTGAACATAGGCGTGGGCGTGAACTATGGGCCACTGCGCATAGTTAGAATGGCTGATCATAGGCCCTGTATTTACATGACTGTCGGGCCATTTTTAGGAAAAGTCTCGGATTCCCCAAAAGCTTTATGTAGCACCGATGTTGATGCCAATTTTCGCCACCATTACGTCACTGTCAGGCCATACTTTTAGTGCTGCTTCGAAGGGTGTGTGATGTCTTGCTTGGCATTCGCAGCAGTCGATAAGCAGTATCGTGGAATATTGCCGCGAATGTGTATACTGTTTGCTCATTATTCCAAGCTGCAGGCGCCCATCACTTTGTTTGCAAGATTCCTCCTGATTTATCTAGACTGATTGCATTCAGTTCCAGAATGTTGTGGTAACTTTGGACGCCGTATCTCGACAGTTCGCTATCAGTTTTAAATTGAGCACGGTAGAAAGCGGCGCGCAATCTGTTCGACGACCGCCGAGCACGCTTGCCGCTACGCCGCAGCCAAGTGATTAAGTCCAATGTGGGCGGAAGTCAGCCAAATAAAGAGTTTTGATTAGACGCCATTTTAGCTGCCTTTCTGCTCTCCGGATTGCGGTCACCACTTCGTGACAATATCGTGAAGCCTTACTTTGCGTCAGCAGTAAAGAATAGAGGGCTTCATCCATCGCCACAAATATTAGAGCCAGAAAATCTTGTCCTTCAGCCAACGCTGAACTATTGTCCGCATGCATCAAACTACGCCGCTGCTGCACCATAACCGTTCCTCCAAACCACTTCCGGAGATTATAGCCTCGGCATCTTTAACATTCGTCATACAAATCATGAACATCAGCGGTGATAACGAACAACCCTACATAATGATTTGCATATCTTGAATGTAGCAGCACTCTTCATCTCTTGACGTCCAACTTCAACTTCATTATCTGGGCAACTTTCCTTTAGCAACTGGAACACCTCATGGCCGATGCCATCACCTTCGAATTTGTTAAACAGGAGATGCCTGCTTCCGTTACCGTACGCAGGGCGAATGACCAGGAAAGCTAAATACAGAGGCTTGTTCTCCATCCAAGCTATTCCCATACAACGTGTAAGCAGGTGCAAGCAATTACATCTGCGCCTAACGCTTGTGAGCCCGTTGTGAAGTTCCTTTTGTATCTTATTACTTTAAATCTGTGACTGCATTTTTGTTTCACGGCATCCGTCTCCAGCCTGCAGCCCATCATCATTTTGAGCCTTACTACGTCCTTTGCAGGGTAATGGCCTCTGCCATATCTCTCCAATTGACCAGGTCCTGCGCGAGCTGAAGCCACCTTATCCCTGCTGAGTTCCAATCTCATCCGCCCACCTAACCTTCTATCACCCCATCGTATCGGCTTTTATTTTCCTGAAGTCCAGACCGTTGCACTCAAACGATCATCAATCGTGTTGCCTTCGCATTTCATGCACGGCCCAGGCTCATTTCTTCGACTAGGGTGTCATTTACACTTGTTTGTTGTCTCACCTACCCTGCTGTGTTCCTCTCTCTTAACGTTACAGTGTCGTTTTGATTTCCATAGCTTGCTGCGTTGTTCTCAAATAAACTTCAACCCTTTTTGTTAACCTAAAAATTTCGTCCTCATAAGTCAGTACAGTTAAAATAGTGCTGTTAATAATTTTATGCTGAGGGATACTAGAAAACTACCGCTGAATGTGTAAGGGTATCTGTAAAATGCATTCCATCCCTTTCTTATTCTTCTCAGTTATTCCTCATCGTGCTCAGCCGATGTACTACTTAACCACTCTCTCTGCCTCGCTACCTTTCGTAAACTGCTCTCCATTTTTGAGACAGCTAATCATAACTCGAGTCTTCTGGAGAACCACAATACGGCTGCAAACAACTGAAACATTGGAATACGCAAAATTTTTCCATTCATGGCAGAAATACGACTCGAACCTGCTGACATCTAGGTCAAGATTTTTAATCGTGGATTACCCCTTACAAGCGAGACGGGCCTAAAAGTCATGCTCGTTTCTTTTAGCTCTCAAGGCGATAACACTTAGAAAATAAAATTTTCACAAAATTACAAATCGTGTGCCAAGATACCACCATCCTCAACAAACCATGTACGCTGTCAAAGGTCACTGACTTTAATTTCTTAACGAAGCTAGCGTAATAAGAAAGAAAAACAACCTGCTTCAAGAGGTAACTACACAGGCAGAGCGTTAGGCCGGCGCCTATCATGGTTCTCAAAATCGGCGGTCATGCATTTGGCGAGGACTAATGTGCCGAGCGACGAAGCAAGTGATAATGCTGGCCGTGTAGTAAGCTGAGTTGAGGCTACGTAACCGAGGTAATTACCGCAGACTTGTATCATAACTGCTGCGAGGAAACGTTCACATATGTGAACGTAATTCTTCGCTGCAGTTATGATGCAAGAATGGGACAAACAAGCATAAAAGGTTGTTTTATTCAAATTACGACAGGCATTTCGAGTTGTGCGCCGCAGTCATTGTATGACGTCACCAGCGGTCGTTGAATATGCGCTGGACTTCCGGCGCTTCTCATGAGCTGAGTTTTAGTTTGGTGCCGAAAAAAAGACGAGATTTTCCCGAGGTACAGGGCTTTAGAGAAGGATTTTCTTGGTTGGCTGTGGATTTGCTCAGCTAACCCAGGATAACAAAACGAAAGCTGTCGGCGTTCATTGTGTTCATTGGCGTTGCCGTTCACACCGTTCTAAACTACGGTGATTTTGAGGAAACGAAGGGCGCATAACTGGCTTCCTGGGTCAGTGGACGCCTCAATCCGCATTTGAGGTACATCGTTGTGGTGAGACAGAGATTTGGTCTGCATGCATTAGCGCTGACTACGTTATGGCAGACACGCGGCACTGCCGCAATAGGCCGCAGCGTTCATCGGGTGGCCAACAGACCAACCTCTCGCAATCAACCATTAATATACCTGCCACCTGCCAGGGTGGCAGGGTGAGCGCGCTACCTATCCAGTGTAAGGAATGCATTCAACGTTACAGACGCTAAGCCGCGTCTACTTGCCCCATACGGGACAGCTTTCGCTCCCTAACCAGGTGCAGCAGAAGTTAAACAGCAGGTACTTTTTTTCATCCAGCCGAGACTGGGTTAGCTGCCGAGGTCAGGCAGCAGCCGCTCCGCGGCTCTGCAGCACCGGCGAAGCGACGGCGAAGTGACGTGATGCGTTGCTATGGCAGCGGCGCCAGTTACGTGGTGCCACGTGGTTGTGACCTCACGTTTCATGGAGCCGAGTTTACTCGCTCCTGCTAGGCCAGTAAAGCTTTCGCTTTAAAACTGGTAGGGTATCGTATTCTGTGCGGCTACAAACTTGCCACTGGGAAAAAAGCGCGAAACTTTGCTAACTATAAAGGTTATTAGTGATATTTAGGTAATTTTCTAACTGATGAGCATGAAATTCAAATTTTCTGACGACCGCAGCAGCTAAGTTTCCATGTGAAGAGATTTTCATTTGCATCGAAAAGTCTCTTCTTAAGAACTTTTTAAAATGTTCGCTGAAGCAACTGGTATAGGCACTCTTAATCTCCGTTGCACAAAATTTTATGGTTCAACAAGAAATTCAGTTAAAACAACTGTTCCATTTATTTATTCTTCCACTGGGCTCCTTTGAGCCCTGTTTAACAAAATGGCCAAAATATACATTTTTCAAAATGCGTTGCAGAAACTCAAATGCAGTTTTTTATGCTGCCATGAAGTCTCATGGCTGAAATTAGCGCGGAAGTGCACGAAAAAGGAAGTGTTGAGTGAACCGCGGCAGATTTGCATAGCGGGGAAAAGTTAAACCAATGGTCGTTTTTATCCCTTACGCTTGTGTACAGATACTGACTTTACGAAGCAGATTTCATCTTGATTATTTTACCTGTTTTGACGCTGTTTGTTTTCTGTGCAGGTCAAGACGTTCTTTGTCTTTCAAATTCGTGCGTGAATTTGTTATTTTTTGAGTGAAATTTTCTTATTCTCTAGATATGTCAACAGACACTGCATCACAAATAATAATAATAATTGGTTTTTTTGGGAAAGAAAATGGCGCAGTATCTGTCTCATATATCTTTGGACACCTGAACCGCGCCGTAAGGGAAGGGATAAAGGAGGGAGTGAAAGAAGAAAGGAAGAATAGGTGCCGTAGTGGAGGGCTCCGGAATAATTTCGACCACCTGGGGATCTTTAACGTGCACTGACATCGCACAGCACACGGGCGCCTTAGCGTTTTTCCTCCATAAAAACGCAGCCGCCGCGGTCGGGTTCGAACCCGGGAACTCCGGATCAGTAGTCGAGCGCCCTAACCACTGAGCCACCGCGGCGGAGCGCATCACAAAAGCTCGAAAACAAAATTGGTGCTTTGTAGGAGGGTTCTAAGAACGTATGGACCTGTATCACGCCACTAGGAACTCAATGAACGTTGAACCTGCCATCTGCCACGTTTTTTTAACAATGCAGCATGTTCACAAGATTGAGAGGAAAATATATAGGGGGAGAAAATGTTCGGGAGATACAACCGAGAAATAAGTGACTGTAGAGATAAAATTATTTCTAATGGGGCCAGGAAATCTAATGTAAATTTATTAACAAATTAACAAAATCCTTGCTCAAACCCCGTCCGCCATCATGTGGAACATGCGTGTTTGACGGTGATATTACAAGAACATGGAGCACCGATAACTGCAAAAGTTCTTTTAAAAGCTTTATTTTACAAGTTATATATTTGATTTTTACAATATACGGTACGTTCTATATTATAGCCGTGTACCTATTGCATTCCGTTAATTTTTTTCTACCTCTATGTTGGCTCCTGGACACTTCCCGTTTCCTGGAACTTGACTGTATTTCTCTGTAAACTTGCTTTGAATGGTTTTTCTTCTACAGTCATGCCCCATAAATATGGATGAGTAAAAGATGGACCTTTCGATTCGTACTAAACAATTTTCATGTATTTTTGCCATGTTAATAATAGAAATCCTGTTTGGATAGCGGTCACGGTAAAAATGCACAATAGCCACTTGAGCCTATGAATTCTCGTAGCGTTGTTATGAATTTCGATCACAGTAAACCGGCACTACCCCGTTAAAAAGGTTCTTTTCGAGTATTCTGAGAGTTGGAGACTAAAGGAAAGCACTACGAAAGGGCAGTAACTTTAGTGACAGCTATTTTTAATTTTGGGGTTCCATACACTGCCGTGGTAAGGAGACTGAGCGACGTGCCTTTTCATTTGCTTTATTTCACCAATAGCTTCGTAGGACGCCTGCTCAGCAGCCTCTGCCAAATCTATAGAAGCTTTTTTTTATAGCAGCAACTATCGGACTCGCTCTAGATATGTACCACAGGTTCGTGGGATATGGCCAGGTAATTTAATGAAATGAACGCTGGCGCGGTCGGCCACTGCAAGGGCGGGAGCCATACATCAGGCCACCAGGCGCTAGCATGTGTCTCATGAGCCGTTAGACGCACCTGCAGGCGCATTCTTTACTACGATTATTATTTTCAAAGGCACGAAAATCTACTACACTATTTTTCGGCAATTTTCTTGGCAATTCACAGGTTTTTCAAACAAATGTTGTAAAGAATAAATGAAATTTACTACACTATTTTTCGGCCATTTCTCTTGGCAATCCAGAGGTTTTTCAAACAAACGTTTTAGAGAATAAATGATATTTACTACAATATTTTTCGGCCATTTCTCTTGGCAATTCAGAGGGTTTCTTAACAAGTGTTGTAAGGAACAAATGAAATTACACACCGAGAACCCGACGCAGGCGTTTCCTTACATGATGTCACACTCCATTCGTGGGGTAGTTAAACAGGATTAAATCTTGAAATCATGACAGGGTGTAGAATTAAAAACGCTACTCCAGTGGTGTTAAAAAGAGCCCGAATGCGCATGGAAGGAAGTAGCGGACTCTTTATGGGGAGATGATTCGTCGAGATGGTACGCCACTTATTGATTTTTAGCTCCCCTGAAGTGATGCTTTATTGACGTAATTCGTTTTTTTCCGGGTCGTTGCAAGGTTTCTTCAGGAATTGACTCCTTTCATGATAGAACACTGTTCACCACAAGGTGCAGGTTTCATTCTTCTCCTTTCTCATCGAAGAATTTTTCGTGCACTTGAATGCCTCGGCGAACGCTTCTAGATTTTGCATCGGTACATTTACCCTGGAAAACAAAGATATAGGCGAATATTTTTGTTTAATGAAAAACATGCGGAGCATCAAGCTTTTTGCATGATAGCTACATTATCATGGAAATATTTTTGTACAGCTTCATATTGCTATTCTTCATATTCAATCTCTTCAATTCAGATGACTGCACACGCTCAAGGGCTATGAAGACAATCTACTGCGATATACACACGCTGCATACGTCACATCATGAAGCCTATATAATCAACCCTCGCCTCCATGCCTTCAACCTGAACAATTACTCCGTAGAGGGGCCGAAACGTTTTTTTTTATTTTATCAAGATTAGTAGGCTCTCGATACTTTCCTGCTATGAACATTCCCAACCGGATGGGTGTCCATCATACTTTGGATTATTTTGTACAGTTTTGTGAAGCACCGTTGAGGACCATCAACAAAAGTTCAGTTATGTGATCAGTATTGAAAACTTACCAGGTACACGTATTTATGTAAGAACAGGTGGAAATAAGCTGCGAGAAAACTAGAGTACAGATTGGTTGGTCCCTTTCTATCGTTAAAAATATCGTCAAACAAGATATAGAAAACAGAAAATGAGCTCTTACTAACCATTAGTTTATAAAAAAAAAAGAACTTGTCAGTGATATTGCTCGGCCCATCGCTGGTGCCACAATTTTTAGGCCTCACTGTTACTTAGCTCCGCTAACTTATGGTGCTTCTGGCAAAAAAGGCGACCAAGCGTACACCGTGACTGTGTAAAAATCCGAAAGAGGTGGCTCTGCTCTGACGCTCAATTGCCCAAGAAGCACAATTATGTGCCGCTGGTCTCTTACATTTGTCAGCTCCGGTTTTGTTTGCACGCACCTGGTGATCCTGGCCCCATTATGTCACCTTATCGCAAACACGACCTCATCCATCGCGATCCTCTCAATAGTGAATATTTCGCACGTGCAATCAAACCGGGATTTTCTCGTAGCCGTCGCTACCGCTCAACTTTCGCTCAATTTCTTCATGCGGCTCATCATCTACCCACCTACAGTGAGCAAGTAACTGCCGGGACTCAAGAGACGCGCAAAACGAGGTAAGCGCCACATGATGATGGCAGCACAAAAAAGCACGGCTTCAGACAAAACGAACGCGCTACGGGCCTCAATAATGGCTAAGGCTTTAAAACATGTTTATTATGAAGTAACATATGCGCAAGCACAGCTTGAAAAAAAAACAAATAATTGTGCGTTCATTTTAGTGTTTCAGAAAAGCGCTTCGGCGTGTTAGAAACACAAACAAATTCGAAATTTAATTTAAAATGGTATCAGATAATGAATGTGACTTTCGTACAAAACTACGTAAACCAACGACATAAATTCTTTGTTTTATTGTGTAGTGCTTGTTTTATTGTCCATCGCTTCCTACCGCTTCCCCAGACGCTCTTTATTGCAGGCCGCCCTAAAGTAAACGCATATTTTAGCATTATTTCAGCCGCTATTTGTTCCGTGCCTTTTTTGCTAACGAGTGGCTCACATACTTTTTACCGTCTTCCGCTGCCACGATCATCCATGATGCTTGTACCCAGTTCGGCGGTTACGCAGAACTTCTCTCTGCGCATTCAGAACGCCTACTCCAAGGGCCAAATGGTCTGCATCTAACGAGACCACACGGTTGCGAAGGGCATATTGTCGAGAACCTACTTCACGACCCATTTGGATAAAGTTCTGAATGAACAGCAGTGAAGGCGCTGGTTTTCGCTTGCAGCTGAACACCACGTCGGCTCCAGCATTATTCGCCACATAGTACCCTGGTATTGCAAAAGGTGTTTTACAAGATTTTGCAGCCGGGAAGACGACATCGAGCTAATAGGTAAGCTATGAAGGAAACGTTTTTTTAAATACGACATGGTTCCCTCTGTACTGAGGAAGCCGCAAAGCTGACGAGACGCTTTTCAGCTGGCACGTGATGCGAGCGAAATTGATCATCATAAGCAACAGCGGCCTAACAGTGTACAGTACAGTACGAAAACATCTGCCATATACTTTTCATTAACCCTGTACTTTTCCAGCTGCTGCCAGGTTATGTCCGCAAAACTCTTAATCTCTTCCGCCCAGATGATTCTTACGCCTCCTGCTACGTTTGCTCTCTCCTGGAATCCACTCCGTTACTTTAGGTAAGGTTCGGCTAACTTGTCTTCGCAATACACACCCTGCGCAAGCCCACTTCATCTTTTTTATTTTGATTGTGGTTATGCCTCGCTTTAGTTACCTGACGCATTCTATATCAACAGAAAGCGTCGTTCACAGTTTTCCTTTCCATAACGGAGCCCTCCGTTAAAATAACACACTTTTTGTTTGCCACCTATTTTCTACCCCGTACTTTAGCACCTTTAAAATCCAACAGCTGGTATAGACTCTTTTTTCGAGCAATACTGTTACACTGCTATTCATCACCTGAGAGTTCCTAAAAAATGTGCTGCACCCGATTCCTATTCATCTAGCTGTTTCAATCTAGTGGACCGGATGAACTACCACTTCCATCCGTGAGCAGATGTACTTTCTTACTACTTCCAACGCTTCGCTGCCTATGGTATACCATTTGACAAATGCATTTAATTTTGCAAATGTTTAAAGTCTAGGCGTGCTTGCTGCTGGGCTACGCCGCGCGCCTGGTTATGGATCCCAAGTGTCTAAATCTCTTGCTGATCAGAGAAACTGCGGTGCTGCCCTCAAATAAGTTTTGGACTTCGTCGTATGCTCGAAGAGACCCAATATATGGCTTAGAAGCAAACCAGCTGGGCTCTAAACTTTTTACAAAGGCTGCACTTATAATTTTTTGGAGTTCATTTAAAAACAAAACAAAAGTAAAGAATAAGAGGCTGCTAGCCGCGGAATCTGCTGTCGAAGCTCGATGCATCTGCGTTGTGGCTAGCGGATATAAGCAGGGAGAGGACAGGGAAGGAAAAATAAGAGGACGTGATAGAAAGAAAGGACAAGTATAGATTTTACATTGTGCTCCGTAAAAAAATACACATAAATTGCAATAAAATGAGGCTCGTGCGCGTGTGTCGATAGGTATCAGTGCGGAAGCGCGAGGGGGAGCAAGTTAATTGGATTCGATGTTCCTTTGCACTTGGGTATGAAGGTTCATCGTACAAGCAAAATCTTTTGCTGGCACTCGCTGGCACCATGTTCGGGTGAGACTTGGAACTGAACGCTCCTGCCGAGATCACCAAACACTTGCGTGTAGTCGTAGCACGTACGCTGCACGTCATACGGCTTGGTTAAGCGTTAATAGTTAGTTTGCTGCGCACATTGAACAATGTGCACTTGGGGCGAAAAGGTGGATTCTGCTTTGGAATCGGTAGCTTCGCCGCTGTGCGCCACAATGTTCTCCTCTACACGCAGATGAACAAACTTAACAAAATTGTTAATCTGGTATGAAACGTTTCACATCATTTCTACATGTATTTGCGCAAAAACAGTTGTGTTTTTTACAGCAGAATCTCTCTTTTATGGCAATCAAAAGGCGAACCTAATAATAAACCTTACCTTCCCCGCCTCTTTTACGCCTCTCTATGGTGAATGGAGAGAAGTGCCGTCTTCTCTTCCTGTAGGCAACATTATAATAATAATAGCTTTTATTTGTATCAGCGTCATGGGGAGGTCGGGGAGAAAAAGCTGGACAGCTTGGGGGGTTCCTGCCCCCTCCTCGATATAAAATACATAATTTCTAGGACAAAGCCAGGGCTCAGCGGACCACCGAACGCAACATTTGAAAAGTAAGCAGAGTCATAACGAGCATCAGAAATAAAATAACACGTAATAAAACAAGTTATGAAAGAGATAAACAACAACGTACCATCAACAGTGAGGCCTATTTGAACATGCTGAACTAATTATAGTGCTATGGTAGAGGAGAATGTTCTATCACCACTGCCGCTCAAATGCTGCGCTGTGAGTGGTCAGCCGCAGCTATCGCCCGCATGGTGCAACGATTGGTAAGCTACGGCCAACATGCGCCGATTAGATGGAGCCGGCTGTCGAGCTAAGCATTACGGTCTCCTGAGGGACTGAACCTGAGCGCATAGCCGACCCCTTTATCCCTTAACTGAGCGTCGCTAAACGTTAGTACAACTCTTGCTGTAAAGACTCTCGCCATATTTGCTGTTCGGCTTTTTTACGCTCTCAGGTTACGAGAAATTAGGCAACTTCTGGACACCCTGCCACCTGATGTCGGTCCTTTAATATCGTATCTCGGTTATCATGGAGTTGCTCGATCCGACCTTGAGCATCAGGCATCGTGAACCCGTCGGCTGGCGTGCAATGCTTCACAGCAGCACATTTACCAACGCAGACATCACATGGCCAATATTTGTCTTATATGCGCCAAAAAACAATACAAAACAGGCTAGGAACAAGAGGTGGAATGTACACAACTACAACACAGTCGTAGTTGTGTGCATTCCTCCTCTTGACCCTCGTCTGTTATTGACTGTTTTTTTTTTCGCCTGACTATGTACCAACTGGCCCCAGATTTCAACTCTTTTGCAAAACGTTAGTCTTGTATCCCTTGCTCTTAACCCGTTGCCGCATTTCTGCGAGGAACGCTCCGAAAAAGGATACATTAAAGATGAAGCAGAGAAGAAACCACGGAAAATTCGCGCAGACTCACAGCTGTTTTAATAAATAAATGACGCGGAATCTATGCGGTGACAACAGTGAGCATCACTGTGTTCATGATATTTTAAAAGAGATACTAAGATGCCCTACCAAGAAATTATAGTGGTGGAAAGAAAAGCAGCTGTTTATCATAAAACGCTGAATAGGGCTGGAGGACCCACCCCATTAGGAGTGTTGCACAAAACATGTGTACGAGGGTAGCACTGAAATAAGCGAACAACAGTTTTTTGCACGTAACCGAATAAATCACATAACAATGATTCTTGATGATATGTGACTGTGAAGATACTGCGGGCGGCTTGATGGTTGGTTGGCGCCAAAGATACAATTAATCGGGTCAACCTGCCCACCACTGCACTCTCCGTAAGTTTGGAGGGGGAGGAGCCACAGACTTCGTTATATGCGTGCGAAAGGTGAGATTCGACTGCTGACCGACGGTAGGGGACACGCCTGATTAGCCGTTGAGCGGAGGCATAAGGCGTTGAGAAGTTCCGTAACAAATCCCTTCACTTGGGGAAAGAATAATAACAAAATGTTACACAACAAAACGCAACAAAGTAGCGTTCGTACACAGGTGCGATGCAAATCACAAGCACAGAATAAGTACACGAACACTACTATTAACACAAAGAAGGAAACGTCAGGGTGAATACTATTCATAATGCCGCGCCAAAAAGAAATACAATAGAAAAGATTAGGACGAGAAACAGGAAGCAACAAGACAAAAAAAGAAAAAGTTCAAGTGAGTGGGAGAAGCGATGGCTTAGCTGCTTATTGGGAAGGACCGGTCGCAGGGAGCGTCGGGCTCCGGTTGCTTGTCGCGGGGCTGATGGGGGTTGCGGTTACGGGCGAACTTGGGCCTCGCCTCTTTGGGACCACCGTCGCCGCGCTCTACGCGTCAGATTTCCGCCTAGGCTCCTTGCCGACCACTTCCCTGGCTGACCTCACTCACAACCGCACGCACCGAAATCTCCAGACCAACTGCCCATCTCGCGATTTTCCCGCCTCCGCGTTCTTGTGGGAAACAAACAAACCAACACACAAAAAAGTCTTCAGGTTCCGCGTACAGACGGGATGCAGATTGTGAAAGGAAAGAAAAAACACGAAGAAATGGTGAAAAAATAAAGTAGAAAGCCCTGATTCTAACTAGGGGAGTCGGAGGGGGTCGCGAAGGGTGGCGGGGCGTTCAACCCGCTTCTGCCTGTTTTCCCAACGCTTCTGCCATTTTGCCAATAAAATAGTCGTCGCCATGCCGCGACATGTTTCTGAAAAACAGAGGCGTCTTTGCTACCTCTACTGCAAAAGTAAAAGACGGGCCGGGCAGGCAACAAGTTTCTGCCAGTGACGTCATCACCTGGGCAGTCATGGATTGCTGATTGGCAGCTACGAGCTGCGTCATCTAACAACCAGTGCGCTAGAAAAATGATACCATGCGATTCCTTGCTCCCAAAGGTGCGGTCAAAGAATCACTTGCCAACGAGAGCCGTTCTACCGTGGAAGTATGTCCCAGGCAGGACACAACAGTTGTCCATTATTAGGAAGTCATTGGCTCAGAGTGGCCCTACATAGGACCAGACTTCCCCGCGGCATGCCAGCATAGGTTAAGCCAGTTCACCGCTTTCTCAACATAAGCCAAAAATTCCGCACATTCTCCCAGCAACGACTAGGCCATATAAAAACAATTATTGCATTGGCTCAGGTTGTCCTTCGTTCATCCAACGTAGGCCTCGCCGAAATTTATAACCGGCAACATTGGACCGTTGTGACCCCTGTTCATCCAACGTAGGCCTCGCTGATTTTAAAAACTGACGACATTAGCCCGCTCTGACCTCTGTTCATCCAACGTAGGCCTCGCTGATTTCAAAAACTGGCCGCATTGGCCCACGTTGACCTCTGTTCTTCCATCGTAGGCCTCGCTAATTTAAAAGCTGTTGCGATGGACCACCAAATGAATTTTGTTACCACGAAAAAAAAAATTGGTCGTGCTGTTCTAGGAAACGAGTTCTGATGCACCAAGGATCGTCAAATATTCTATTGCCTGCGCCATATCGAGAGAGATTAAAGGAAATGTAGCCATCGCGGTGTCTCAGTGGCTGCTGACCCGAAAGGTACGGGTACGATCCCGGCCGCGGCAGTTGTATTTAGACGGAGGCGAAATGCTATAGAGGCCTGTACGTGTACTGTCCGATGTCAGCGCACGTCAAAGAACCTCGCGTATGACTTATCGCAGATCACGCGATAAGTGAAGAATGTGCTAACGCACTGTCAAGACTATGCTGAGAGCGGCGCCCACACTTCGAAACGGTGAGCGCGCACGCATCGTTCGTTCAGAACTGGCTTGAGCAGTGCTACAATAGGCTAGCCTGAACGCGCAATCACGTGTTTTTTTTTTCATATTTCGCGGGCTTTCTTTAAATTCTGTAAATAAAGGACCACTTCGAAGATACCTTGCTGCAATAAACCGGATCGGTTCTTTCGTGACCATCTTCTTCAACTTAGGACGCAAGGACGACTACTGTGCACCAACTCTCATTGCGAAATTTCTAGCTAGGCGGCGTGCTCAAAGGAATGCAGCCCCAATGGTGAGAACTATTTTTCATCTTTTGCGGAATGCATTGACCGAACGTTGAGCACCTTTTCAACCAGCGGGGTGGGGTTTCATTGTGGGCCGACACATGCTGTGTTCGTGAAGACGTTGGTTGTCTATCCTTTGTGAAGATGGAAATCAGACGTACTCTTTCTTTCACTGCAGCAAGGCAGGTAGAATATGTGCAACAGTTCCACACCGTTTCTCTTTCGCTTGCCCACTTGCAGGTGTACCGGAAAATACTAATTCCTGGTTCCAGCTGATTTTGCCCAAGCTGCGTCTGAATTAAAAAGCCATGGACTCTCAGAGGAGTGTTGCGTAGTTTTGAAGTACGAGTTCCGCCTCCCATGTTACATGCACGCGAAGCGACGTAAACTGCTTGCTTTTTTTTTCAAAGCAAAAATGCCCTCAGTCATCGGCATTCAGCGCATTTCCCTAAATCATGGAAGCCGTCTTTGCATGGAATAATTTAGTCCAGATAGAGAAAAAGCTTCGTGCAAAGCTATTTTGACGTCAACTGAGGGGAGATGCTGCCACCTGTGGCTTAACACTGCTCGAATAAAAAGACAAAAAAAACGGCTCATTATTTATAGATAAGTAAATAAGATAATAAATATAAATATGCGTTCATTTGTATTCAGTGCTAAATTTAACTTCTTTGTGAATTTTAATATATTTATTTCGGGGTGTGAAACGGCGCATTAAGATTAGAAATCGGTCATTAACTTCATGGCAAACATGATAAATTCGAGTACACATTTCACAATTATAGTGGCGATAGTTCTTAAGCATCATTTACAAATTATTCTATAGAAATGTTTTGCGAGTATCTTCCCGCGCACTGTGCGCCGCAAAGCTAATTATTCTCACCTTTTTCTGGTGATACTTGTGCTGATAATCACAATATGCTTCTATTTAGAGCTTCGACGTATTGCGAGGTCATCGTGCAAAACCTGGACGAGGAATTTGTTTCAAGGCTCTGCAAAATTTCTCTTGCAACACAAGTGCCATGAGTAGTTCCGATACGACTCATGAGTTTACTGGAGGACTGCGCCATGAATGACTTTATGGGTGTCTTAGCCGTGCCACGTCAGCTTGCAAAGCTGCGTAGCTGGACGTGAATACTCAGAACGGCAGAAAACTTGATAATAAATGGTGTTTCAATCAAATGTGTCCGGTAGAATTGTTTGAATCACTTAATTATTTTCAAGTGATACACACTATCAAGACAGATTCCAGTATTACTTGAATGTTTCATGACTTACAACAAATCCCACATTGCAATGCAAAAGGTCCCACGGTACTAAGAAACACAAACGGGACCTCAAATTGCTTGAAATAATTCCCCACTGGTGTTGTTGGGAAAGCCAATGGTTTGCCATGTTAGAAATGCCTGTAGGCATCCACCCGATGCCAATAGCTGAAAAGCCACCATCCATTGTTGGCAGCCAGAGTGGCTGAACATCGGCCCATTTCTGGCGCGAGCGATGGTCCATGCTTGGAAAATGTAGTAATTAGCCCGAATACCAATAAACGACCAATTTTGGTGCCAATTTTTGCCACTCTTATGCCAGCGGTGGTTAATTATTGGCGTGCTGCTTGGGTGCTTTTTCTAATCAGGTTTTTGCTATCATCAAAAGTATTCCTCATTGGTATTGTATGGCAGTCGTAAGTATTCGATACTGTCGACGAAAACACTTTAAAAGAAACATTTTGCTACATATCATAATAACGGATCATTAACTTTAATATTGTTACGAGCAATTCGAAGGAGAACCTCCGGAGACGAGATGTAAAACTGTGGCGGTCCCTAAGTGGTCCGAGCGCGCGAGCGGATGAGAAACATCTTTCTCCATGGATGCAGGCGCTTTTTCTTCTTCTTCCACAGTGGCATGTATCAATATTTTCATAATAGTGTCTTTTAATTTTACAAAAATTTTTCACGGTAAAGCTGAACATGCAGGGCGAAAATTCACCGAACGAAGGCATAAATTCTTTCAGCTTGCGCATTAAAGACCTTATCACGCTCTTTCGGCTTGCAGCTACTTCCATGTGCAGCGACCCATTCAGGAATGGGTCGCAGCCTTTCGGAAGGTGGAATGGTGTTCTACCGGGAGGGTCGTTTTGAACGTTCCGGATCGCTGGAAGCGTGGGTGCCCGATAACTGGGCCATATGTTTAAAAGTCAGCAAACACGTGACGAATTAGGTGCAGTTTGTTTTCAGTAATGCAGCGTAAACATCTGTGAAAAATTGTTCTTCAGCAATTTGCTGTTATACTCGCATTTTATTCCGCTTTCAAAGGAGAATCAATTTATGGGCAGACCTCTCGGTCTATGTGCGCTTGCGTGAGCACTCTGCATAGCAATCAAAGAATAGACAATGTTCATATCATTCTTCCTAATGCCGCATAAGGAGTTGAGGGGGGGGGGGGGAATTCCGCGTTTCATTGCCCCCTCTGGTTTTTCTACTTTAACAGGAGTGACTCTACCGAAGAGGTGGTGGAAGCCGTGCATACGAAAAAAATGACATCGTATGTCACAGCCACACATGTTTGGGGCTTTATGGCTAGGGACTGATTTGCAAGCAGATTGATTTATGCTGTGGTTGTGGTGGTGTTAAAGGCGAGTGTGGTTAGCATTATTTCGCTGGTGAAAACCTTCGTTTTGTGCCTGCATGTGTAGGCCAGCTTAGGCGAAATCAAACAGTAGTCGCTGCTGCCGTCGTTCACTCATGTTGGACGCCCACGTGATATAACAACAGGTCATCTGCAGCCGGTGTGGCAGTCGGAGTAAGAGAAATGGCAGGACAGAAGGTTGCGTATGACACATGTAGGTCAGGGCACTAAAAGGAGCGGGGAAGAGGGCAGAGAAGGATAAAATAGCCATCTCAAAGCCTACCAACAAATCCCGAAGACGCCATCTGGCATCAGTATTTCGCACAAACCTGGCTACATCTACCATTTGCAGTACAACAAGGGAAAACCTCCGGTAGCTGCGTTCCTTCACAGAGTTAGCTGGTGTTTTCGTATAGATCATTCCATCGTATACACGGCGACACAATACCTCCTCTCCGGGCTGTTGGACACAACTTCTGCTAGAGCAGCGTGGCTTTTTGGGCTTGTTGGTACATAGTTCCAATACACTGTAGCGCAGCAAAAGACGAGGACACAAGCGCTCGTGGTGTTCGTCTCTCGTCTCTTGTGTCCTCGTCTTTTGCTGCGCTGCAGTGTATTGGTTCTGCTAGAGCTTCAGGTGTAATAGCTACAGGTGGAGACAATAGTCCATTGAGAAATATAGCGACGCCAAGAGAACGTTGTTTGTTAGGGGTTATGTTGAATAAATTAAGTTTGGTGACAACACCCGTCTCTTAGTGCTTATTTGTCCTTTACTACAGTTTTTGGGTCTTGGTCCTATTTTTGAATATTAATTACACTTTCTAATACCTTTTATAATTTTCACATTCTTCGCTTTCACTGGTCACTATTGTACCCGTAACGAGGGCACACATATATGCTACGGGAGCGTTGTAGCCTTTCTGGGGACAATGCCAAACTTTCAACGTAGCTTTTTGCAAAAGCTTGAACTTGAAGCAGCAGTATGAAACATGTTTTGAAGCCCAGTAACAAAACCTAGCTGAAATTGGAGCTGTAAGATTACGTTAGAAATTCTGTAGATGGCTACAAAGAATCCTTTTATAGACGTGTTTTTCACAATGAGTTGGCTATCCGCGGCTTCATGTATTTCATATCGAACCTTTTATAATGACTGAAAGTATGCGCTACTCTCAAACAAAATTGACTAGCGGGGTCTTTTTTGTTCATATTGCCAAAAGGAGGCAAGAATTATTATTTTCGAAGAGAATTTCATTCGCGGTAATTCAATTTAGGCAACCTTGAAGAAGGCTTACCTGTATGTTTCCGGGCTATGCACATCCCTATAAATCAACAGCATGCCCAGTGGATTTCTCGCATGACACCAAGTCTGCGTTTAAACGAAAATGAGAGAATTTATGTATTTTCCCTCGATATAGTCTCTAAACATGAAGTGTAGATACATACCATTGCGTTGCCAATGAAAAACAACTGCAGCCCTGATAGGTGTTCGAGGCCTGCCAACCTAGTGTCATTATTTTCACATTCTTCATCTAGAAGTTGGGCATAAGTCTGAAAATGAAAGAATTATTCATTATGGCAACGCTGAAAGAGGGACCTCAAAGAATCTTTTTTTTACTCCTGGAACATAACCAATGGTCCCATCCAAGTTTAGATATTTTCGATAGTTCAATTTTATGAGCTCGAAACAAGCCGAGATAGAGGTTAGAATGCGCACTTATTTTATTTCGCGTTAAAAGTAACTCCGTAGGATAATGGTTTCAGACGAAAGCGCTTCCTACCTTTCGGAACACATTTTTATGGAAGGCTGAGCTTGGTTTGTGTGTAACAAATGAACGTTAACGCGTTTGGGTTCACGAGGTACGATTTAGTCCAGCTGGAGTAGCCGTTTTTTTTCCCGCTGGAATGCTTAATGAGCTGGAAAAGAGACTACCTACACTAAGCGCAGCAAAATATGCACGCAACCCAGAAGCATAGGTTGGTGGTTAATTGATGTTAATGGGAGGCTGACAAAAAGGACGTTATGGCGCACTATTTGGTTCGAAACCATCATAAAGCGCATCGCGCGATCGGAACCACCTATAGAAGGAGAAAGAAATACGAGAGCTGTGCATTGTTTCATGTTCCTTTGTCCTCTGCGTTTTCCCGATCACGCAGCAGGCTTAATGATGAAAGCAAGGGAGATTATTTGTGTTAACTGATGGTAGTCTGAGAGGACGATAGTGTTTAATTGCTGCGAGTGAAAAAGCGAAATATTTAGGTAGTTGGAGGTATATCGGCACCTCGGGTTACTATAGGCACTAGCCACATGCAGTGGCTAGGCCGTCTACTTGGCTTTTCTTGGCTTGACTGCGCTGCGCTGCTGCGCTCGCGGCGTATGACACGCGCCTGGGGCTCGAGCCGGATTTTCGCCCGGCTGGAATAAAGCTGTCCGGTTGGCGTCTCAACAGTCCTGCTTTCCTCAACTCAACACGGTGTCAGAAGTAACGCATTTCCCACAGTAAGCCCGACCGAGGCTGCGTCCTCTTACTCGGATGCCCATCGACGGTGTCACACGTCAGAGCAGCGTCTACGGCCTGGACTCCGCGGCCAGTGCATGGCGTCCTTCGTCATTCAACCGCCCGAGGCCTTCTGCTTCACGACTTCTGCCAACTGGCCGAAATGGAGGAAGCTGTTCGAGCATTTCTGCACGGCTTCCGGTCACTGCGACAAATCAGGGTCACACCAAGTCGACACGCTCCTTTACTTGTTGGGCGACCAGTCCGAGGACGTCTTCGGAACCTTCAAACTCTCCGGTGAGAACGTTCAGAACTTCGAACTCGTCTTCAAGCCGTTCGACAGCTATTTCGTACCTAGGCGCAACGCCATTTTTCAACGGGCACGCTTCAACACGAGGGTCCCAAAACGACGGCGAATCCGTGGAAGACTTCGTAACTGCGCTTCAAACGCTTTCCAACCATTATGAGTACGGCACCGTCCAAGAGCGAATGGTTCGAGACAGACTGGTCGTCGGCATTCAAGACCAGAAATTGTCAGCGAGACTGCAACTTGATGCCAATCTTAATCTTCAGAAGGCGCTTGAGAGCATCAGGCAGGGCGAAAGCGTTCATAAGCAGCAAGCGGAGCTTCACCCCGAAACGCTGACCGTCAACAAAGTTGCATCAGGCAGGCAGCAATTCAGGCACCACACGAACGCTGCTCACGTCAACGACGGCCGAGAGCACTTTGAATCAAGGCCACATCCACGTCCAGCTGACAGCGTTCCAACTTTGTGTCATTGGTGTGGGAAAGAACTACACCCGCGTTCATTATGCCTAGCGCGGACGCGGGTATACAGGGGCTGCCACAAGAAGGGCCACTGCGCGTCTGCCTGCATGTCACGCCGGGTGACAACGTTGAAGCATCTGGACCCCCCAGCGAAGGTCTTAAGACCGTGAGAGAGAGTTGCAATGGGCCTGTTTTTCTTGATTAGCCATTGGTGGTTAATTGTGACTGACTACTACTCCTGATATCCTGAAATTGCTTGTCTGGAAAAGTTAGCTTCAGATATAGTAATCGCACACTGCAAAGAAATTTTCGCTCGCCACAGTATCCCAGAGGTGGCTGTCTCCGAAAATGATCTGCAGTTTTCGTCGTCCGACTTTACGAGGTCTGCTCGTGAATACGGCTTCACGGATATCACCTCGAGCCCACACTACCACCAGAGCAACGGACTCGCTGAAGCTGCGGTGAAAATCATCAAGTCTTCACTGAAAAAGAGTCAGGACCCGTACCTGACCCTCCTATCCTACAGGTAAACACCGCTCAAAAACGGCTACAGCCCCTCTGAACTACTTATTGGGAGGCGGTTGTGGACAAAGCTTCCCGTCATTTCTGGAATGCTGGTTCCCCGCTCGCCAGACGCCACCAAACTGAGGAATTTTGAAGAAAACAGTGGGTGCAGCAGCGTCGAGACTGCGACGAGCGATATGGCGTGCGTCAGCTTCGAATTCTTCTCGAGGGGGATGAAGTCTTGGTCACGGACCTGAAGAGCACAGGGAACGTGGAGAGGCCCGCAGACGAGCATCGGTCCTACATCGTGGACACTGGAGGCGGTACAGTGTGGCGAAATCGGGCCCACCTTGTTACATTTCTCAAGTCTGGGAGAGGAGGTAAAGACAGCGAGGCATCAGGAGGTGAAAACAGTGAGGCATGTGTGCATTCAGAGGCAGAGACAGACGTAGACGAAGCGTCTCTGAACGGAAGTTCTCTGACAGAATCACACGCGACCTGTGTGGACACCTTTTCGCACCATCACACCAGGAGGGGACGCTGTGTAATTCCGCCAAAAAGACTATGTTTCAGGGGAGATGTTGTAGGCTGTAGCCACATGCAGTGGCTAGGCTGTGTGATTTGCTTGCCTTGGCTTGGCTGCGCTGTGCTGCTGCGTGCTCGCGCGAGACTCGTGGCGGATGGCACGCGTCTGGGTCTTGGGCCGGATTTTCGCCTGGCTGGAATAAAGCTGTCCGGTTGGCGTCTCAATGTTCCTGCTTTCCTCAACCCAGCAGTTACAACTCATAGATTCCGGTGTATTGGAAAATGCGTTTTTACAGCGCTAGCAGACGTAGGAAGCTTCTCCCTGATTCGCGTAGAGCATCAACCGTCATCCTCTCACGCGACCGGTTAGAGGTATAAGCGTTGAGGGAAGAATAAATATATGTCTGGGACAAGGCGGCTGAGGAGTGAACCAAATAAAAAAAATTAGAAAGTAGGTGAAGGAGCGGGTGGAGCAAAGATGTGTATGCGGTCTGTTAGGGGACAGAGCGGCAAAGAACCCAACGGCACCGGTGAAGGGTGGCGGAGGAGACAGACACATTTGCGTAGGAGAGGATACCGCAGTAACACTGACGAAGCGGCGCATGTAGAGGGCGCCGCAACAATTAAAGATCGCCGCAGTGCTTAACATAATTTACGTACTGACATGGCAGACTGTCCGGGATCCTCAGCTTTGAAAGTGCACGGGTCCCGTTAACAGCAGTGCAACGAATGAAGCGGAATAAAGGCTGCGGAAGCTCGTGCTCAGGATAGGGCATGTTAACGATACCCATGAATGCAGAGACATCAAAAAACCTCTAAAGGTGGTCAGACCGGCAAAACAAATTGCTCTTTCGCAAGCCAAGGCACAAGGCAACACGAAAGAAAATGCAGAAATACAAAACGAACAGAGGTATCGAGAATCAACAGCATCAAAGCGGGCGTAACCACCTGTTAGGTTCTTCGTTCGATTTGACTCTTTCATTAAAAAAAAATCCTCAGGGACACACCTTAGACGTAGTGTAAGCGGCACAAAGCTAATGACTGAATAAGGAAGTCTTCTAGGCTCATTTCCAAGGGTGGGAAAGAACTAAATCCATTATGAGTTGACAATTCGAGAACATTAGCTAGTGTCTTTACTGGACCTGATGTCACTTCCAATCTGGAGCCATCACTTCCATCCATACAGCTGCAGCGTTTTATAGAAGTATGCTTTTTATGCTTCTGAAAACACTTATGCATTAGAGTATCCGACGGTTACTGAAATGAATGATCGGCAATGATAAACTAATACGCTTTTCTGCATTACTGATGTTCATTGGCAATGTATTCTTACTGAGACGGGCAGCACACTGTACGAGCTGTTCTGCCTTCCGTTTTGCTTGGTTCGAAAATCGGGACTTCACCTTTGCTGGATACCTACCTTAGAAGTAGGGTAAGCGGTGTAAAGCTATTTATTGCATAAGGAAATCCTCTTGGCACAGTTACATGAGTGTAAAAGAACTACACAGCCCTTCTACAAGGCCGTGCTGAGCGATGCACTGTTTCGGGCCAGACTTCACATGGCATTTTTTTTTGGTAAATGTAGCAATCTCTACTTCACACTTGGCATTTGGCTTATAAAGGGCGCATTGCATTTCATCATATCAACCGATGTTGTCTAAGTTCCGCGGCTTTCCGAACCGATTGCTTAAAAAAAACGAAAATTGAATGTACACGTCCGCTTGTTTTTTAATATTTACCCAGCAGCACGATAATGTAGTTGTTACGTGTATTAACTTACGTGAAATGCCGTTCTGAGGCCGCTATTGTCAGCGACATTTTCTTTCAATGTGGGCCTACCGCGAACAGTCAAATTTTTTTCTGTGCCCTGAAACGGAATTACGCCGTTAGCATAACTCAGAGAGCACAAAAAAAAAGATGCGCACATTGATGTTGCAGTAAAAAGAAAGAAAGTTCACAGGAAGGCTGCAAGTTTTTAGCGCGAATGTCCAATGTTAGCCACCTCGGGAGATTGGAGGAATTGTAGAAAGTGGGCCTAGTTCGGGCGAGGCGGCGGGAGTGTGATGAAAGGAGCATGAGTTTCTTGCGCTGCTGTGGTGCGCTATTATGTCGTCATGACGCAGCTACGCACTAATCATACTGGCGTAATTTCTGTTGGAAAGTGAATAATTTTTATGAATACACACTTTACAAAAATCTGGAAAGTGTTTAACATAAATTGACAGCTGCTGCCATGATATGCAGACAAAAAATACAATTACTTTCGATATGTCATCACATTATTTTTAATTTTTAAAATTTTGACTAAAATCCACTCAAGAAAGTTTCTAAAATGATTTGAATCTTGTTAATTTTTATTAACAAACGAACAGATAAGGTTCAATGTGTGAATAAAATTTTCGCTCCATTTTGCAACCACAAACAGTAGAGCTTTGCCAGCCCAAAGAGAGGTGGTGCTTTTTATTGCAAGAAATTTGTAAGCAATTACCAATTTTTGCCGCCAAATTTCTGCACTTATAAAGAAAACCAAACTAATTTCGTAGTTGATTGAATTACAAAACCTAGAAAAATAAATTACTGCATAGTCGTTCTAGTAATTTAATTAATGCCGTGTATGGTGCTCACAATTCAGTACATAGGGTGCTCTGAATTTGAGGTGTGGACACCAATGGCAAAGCTAATTACGCCTTAAAACCAGGCTAAGGGCTAAAAAGAACTAACGGCGCAAAAATGTCATTAACTTCATTCCCACGTAAATGTTTGACTGTGTTTATTTATTTATATTTTTCTAATTATTTACAAATATTACAATAGGAAGGCCCAACGTTAAAAACCGTCAGCGTGCGGGACTCTAGGAATTTATATCTCTTAAGTGAAAAGAGCGCTCTCGCGGGATGACGTGTGCAATGAGGTCAGTTGCCTAAATGGAATAGAGCCCCAAATACTACAATTTTCGCTATACCGTCCTCTGAATACGCATGTTGAAATGCTAAGATTTTACGATGAGCACGTGACAGATAGGGCTCTGGAGTAGTTTGTATTAAAATGCGCTGATGTTGATGGATGCCGAAATTTGTTATCTCATGCATGATTATTTTCTTACAGTCACACTTTTTGCTCTGTGTTTAGCTTCCTGCCATCGCGCAGTATATTGGTTCTATGCAATCATGCAGTTCTAGACAAAGGCATTTTTCAAAAGGAAGGAGTTCATGAACGCAATTTATTCGGTTTGGTTTGGTTTATGGGGGTTGAACGTCCCAAAGCGACTCAGGCTACGGGAGACGCCATAGTGAAGGGCTCAGGAAATTTCCGCCACCTTGGGTTCTTTAAACGTGCCCTGACATCGCACAGTACACGGGTCTTTAGAATTTTGCCTTCCTCGAAAATCGACTGCCGCGGACGCGATCGAACCAGCGTCTTTCGGCCAGCGTTCGAGCACGATAACCACTTGGCCACCGCGGCGGCTACGCAATTTATTCTTATATTGTAAGGTTCAACTATAACAATCAATATATGCGCAGATCTCCCACTCATTGCTCATGAGTGGCGTGGACGGAATTTGTAGACGGAAGTTGTCTGCAGGAACTGTCTAGCGTAAGTTGTATGGTAAATAAAATAAAATGCAAGAGTTGATTAAGCAACAGTAGACAAGCAACATGTACGTAATAAAATAAAAATTATAAATGTAAAAAGTCAAAAATAATAAAAACGAATACAATCAAATCTAAAAACAGAAATTCAAAAATATCAAAATTAAAAAAAGACAATATAATCAATAAAATAAAAATAACAAATAAAGCAAAAAGTGAATTATAGAAGGAAAAAGAGAGGACAGGGAATGGCTTTCTCATTTCCTCTTTTAAGGATACTGAAGTGGAGTCCTGTAATTTTTTTGCTATTGGTAAAAAATCTTTCCCCACTGGCTTTCTATGGCGGTTTTAACTGCTCGATGCGAGTGATGGAACTGCCTTAAAATAACTGTTTTGTTACGCATCGGAAGAACGTACCATTAACTTCATTATTTACAGAACAGTATCTTACAATATTCCAGCATTGACAACTTTAGTTCAAGAGTGCTGGACTTTTATGATTAATGGCACGGGCAGCTGTCACACCCCGTCTCACTACAACCCAAATTGAAAATAAAAGCTGGTGGCTAATGGCCGGCATCTTATTTATAAGCTCCAAGGCGTACATGGAGCGTTTATGTGTCACATCCTTACCGGTAGTGAGAGATTTCCGTACTGGTAAACGAAGCAGTTCATCCTTTTCTCGAACTCGCGGCGAGAAACTTCGGTCAGATTCTTGTGCTTCTGTAAAACTTCAGATATATAGAAGAAGAAAGAGGTGCGCAAGACACTTTCAGAGATGAAATGGAGAGACTATCTTGCGAGAATAAAATTAGATTTGCGTAATGTCTTATAGTAGGAACCCTCGAATACCGCGACGTGACTAAGGTTTTTACCTGTAAGAGATTGCTGTGCACAAATGTAACCTTGAAAGGGTATAAATAAACTCGTCGGAAACTTGATAGTAATGTAAGGTACACCCGGCACGTTTTTTAATCAACACGGTCATTTTCTTTACGACGCTTTAAACCGATATCTTTCAAATTTCAGAGGTACACTTTCTTTTTTTGAAGTGAAGAAGCTGCAGGAATTCAAACTTTTCGCCACTTTGAAAGAATTCTAATTTTTGTTCATGGACATTAGGTATCAAAGTGACAATGCCGGTATAATTTCATGCGAAAATCTTAAGTGATAACAAGGTGAGCTCAACGTTATCACAGTTTAACTCCTGGCTTCGCAACAAATGATAACGGAACAGGTTAGTAGTCAACATTTGCGCTTGAAAATATAAAATGATTTCAAGTCAAGAAATAAACATGCGGTAAGAAAAATGTGATAATCCGACAGATTATCAAGAGCGGTAAGCGTGAAGTATTTTCTTTTTGTAACTTTAATGATCTCACCTGTTACGCCTAAGCCATGCATGAGTTCATGAGCAATAACTGTTCCTATGCTGCCAAGGTTCATGGACCTGCATGAAAATCACTGCGAATGATTATGAGCAACACAGAAATTCCGATATCATGCTCATTGGAACAAACAGCTTGAGCAACAACACTGAAATCAGACTTGGAGTACATGGATGTAATGCTGAAATCAACGTCAAATATTGTGAAAAAGGTTTGTTATACCTGTTTTTCAATGTACTTGTGACCGCCTGGACGCCCATTTGTTATATTGTGTTTGCTACACGACACGCTACTTGAGCGATGAAAAGTAATAATCGATAATTAGGACCAAAAAGGCTCCTGGATGGACTTTGCAAAAGACTGAGGCACGTAAGAAGATATGACGTATATTGGCGAAACAAACGCAACAATGAAAAGCATAGAGACAGAAGGCTACATATCATTTAAAAAGAGAGGTGTAGTGAAAAAAAAATTCGGAGAAATGCTTTTGGGGAGAAGATGAGACTTTAGGCCCGTTTCAAGCCTAACAGCTTCAAAATGGTTCACCGCAAGGTCGGAAAGCTTCTTGTACACTTTATTAGCAGCTGGTACACAATATGATCAAATGTGTCACATGATCAAGTTGCTTGATTGCTAAAAGTCTGGATCAAATCGATGAAGTGCGCACAAAGGAACCAGGATAGACTCACTCAACACAGGGATGTTTAGAATAGTTATTGGAATCGACATAGAGACTAATTTGCCTTTAAGGGCCAATAGGCTGATGTTGGAGGATAAAATAATCGCGTTCCTGCTGTGGCGAAAGTCATTAAAATTTATTAAACTGGACCCGGTTTTAAATGTAGAATTTTGTTGGACGAGTGTGTCCGATGAGGAGGTAAATATTTTGAACCATACTGCAATTTCAAGGAAAAAAACTTTTTTTATATACACAAGTTAACAGATAAATACGCACGCAAAGGTAGTGGCCGTAAAAAGAAACCTAGTTTTCTTCAAGCGTCAGGGTTCAATTTTGTGATATGCTTATTTCGCTTTAGTTATCTGCAGATAAGAAGGCTTGGGTATTTACATAAAATTGCCTGAGAGATGAGAGTTCAATTCAAAATATATGGGAAATGTTGTTTTGGAACGCTTGATTAAGTCGTACATAAGTTAGGGCTTATTGATGTTGAGCCGTATCATCCAATTTGGACAGCAGTTTTGATTATTTATTTGTCAGTCATTTTCAAAAGACTGCTTGATGGTTGTGAGTGGAAACGCAACGGTATACCACGCAATCGTTGAAAAATAGGCGCATGAGCAATTATATACAAGAATAAAGATCAATGATAAACAGGATAAAAAGCAATGCCTCATGGAAGAAGCGTTCGGGACACCCGGTATCACTTTATGCGTGGCTGAATGATGTCTTTTGATGTTATATATTCAGACTGGTTGGTAAGGAAACTGAGTCCGAAATGTCATCGCCAGCGGGCTAACACTCAGGCATGAAAGTTTAGACAACACCCGTTTGGGTGCATGCGATCAAGCACCTTGGAGAAGTCTTGAAATGTGCTGTCAGTGTGAAATAGCAAAAATGTTTGATCACGCATAAAAAACATGTTGAAAGCCATAGTAATTTGCAAAATAAAATTGGATACTTGCGGCGTGGCTTGCCACTTCACAGTCCAGATAGTGTTGCGTAGTAATAGAAGTGGAGCCTGTTAATTCACCTCAAATGTATTTTAATGCATGTTAAGTGCTCAGATTTTGATCGATCTGAACCGTTTCTAATGCGAAAACAAGGGCCAACCTTCTTTGTTACCTGTCATCGGGAAGATTGCTGGGAGCTTGGGACTGAATGAATACAATTTTTAATATAGGGATTGTCTTCTTGGCGTCCAATATGGCTTAACAAGGTGATGGTTCGGGCTAGTGGGTATGCGTTGTGAACCATGCGCTGCAACAAAACAGGGGACAAACAAAAGCGCTAAAATATAGATTCGAATATGGAGTCGAATATAGATTTATTTTTCAAGAATACTTTAATAAAAGGGACCCTAAATCGCGCTCCAGTGACAGCCTCGCCGCCTTTGATTTCGTTACGCAGTAGTGCTTGCGTCTTGAAGCATGGACGTTAATTCCGAACGTGCGCAATGAAGCACAGTTACCTCCGTTTGCCGATTGCTTCTTTTTACTTTACACTAGGCAGCTCGAACGTACCACGGAGTCGGGTTCTAGAGGAACAGTGGTCGCACACCTTACGTGTGTGTTTTGGTAATTTCGTCGATGTTCAGTGTTCAAAATGACCTAGGACTGCTATCTATCGGACTTGCTCGCACGTCCGGGAAAAGGGTTCAAATAGGAACACTTCTAAATTCAAACAGTGTGCTTTGGAAATACCCAGTCCTCTGAACAGCTTCGTGGTTACACGACCCTCTGACCGATGACAACCTTTGCGGGAAGAAACATTGTCTGACCGAATGGTTTTGTTCTGGGAACGGTCCGGCACAGCGCCATGCGGTCCTTCATGAGGGCAGTGTAACTAAGGTTAGCGATGAGTCTGGTTTTATTAGGGGATGGGATCTTCCAACTTTGTCAAACAGCCTTCGACCTGTGCAGTAATCTTTTCTGTTAGTTCCGACTACATTCTCTTTGTTTTCACCGCACTGCTGAAGCCAGCTGTGCTGTTTTCCTTCACTGTCCACTTGTAGTGACCTTGCCTTCTTTACAGTCTATGGCGGCTTTCCCGGCGCAGGGAATTTCTTACACTGTTGTTTATTTTCGCTTAAGTTTACCACACCTTCTGTTCGGTTAAAGCCGAACTCCCATGGTCTTGTTCTGAATCCGTCAACACGTTTACGTGCCCAGCACATGGGTTGTCCGGCCTACACAAAAAAAAAAATGTTCTCAAAGCTCCAGTTTACAGAGGAATCTTGTTACCTTTGGCAGGGGTAGTGCCCACTTGCTTAGTGCATGTGTTGGTGACACTTTTGGGGGCACGAATGACAATAACCATGAAATATGACTGCCGAGCGTTGCGGGCTTCTTCGGCATAGGTGTAGAAGAGGAAGAATGACAATGGAGTGGTGATATAAATGCAACAACCTTATGAAACGTGTCACCGATGAGGAGCAGGCCTCAGGTAGACGTACGCTGATAAGGTGGAAAATCAGGACAGGGGTGTCCTAGCGGACTTGCTGAATGTTGCGCAGCATGAGTATGTTACTTGCACTGTTTTTTTTAGTGCGAATTTCTTGGAGTATTCTTGATAATACACGCTGAAATCTTGTGCTGTTTAGAGCCGCGGCCTGGTGAGAGTGACTCAGCTTTTTAGCTTCATGTAACGTCATTCGCTTGTACCGGCAGGCTGTTAAGGCAAGTCACTTTTAGATGTTCATCGTTTTCTTTTGGGAAGGAACTGGTGAACCCATTGGTAAATTATCGCTGAATGCAACCAGGAGATCGAAACAGCCTGCACGCTGTACTCCTGAACGCAAATGAAAGTAAAGTGAAGCCCACAAAGTGGCTGCTGAATATTTCGACATGTAGGTCAGATATTGAAAACTAAAAAAAAATGAAATCTGGCTCTATTATGTGGTACTGGCCGTCACTGCGTGTGACGTAGACCTAGGTCTTTCAGCTGGTCATAGAGTTCATTTATTCCGTGGTAAAGGAGGCTGCGCGAGTAAAGGAGTAAAGCCGGTACTGAGAAATGTTTCTCCAAACTACTAATATGAGGTCTCGGCCGCGGCGGCCGCGTTTCGAAGGAGACGAAACACAAATGCGCTGGTGTGCTGTGCGATGTCAGTGCACGTTAAAGATCGACGGGTGGTCAAAATTACTCCGGAGCCCTCCACTACGGCACCTCCTTTTCTCTTTCTTCTTTCGCTTCCACCTTCCTCCATTCTCTTAAGGCGTGGTTCGGGTGTCCACCGAGATGTAAGACAATTACTGCGCATTTTCCTCCCCTCAAAAAGCAATTTTCTGAATTTTACCGTCCATTCATTATGTATTTTATACTCGTTTGAAACTCTTACCACGGGAGGCCTTGTTGGTAAAACGGTGCGTGGAGGAGTCCCCAAGGGATTTCTGCAAAGGGTAAAGTGCAAATTCGCTTAGTGAATTTCGAGGTCGTCATGGTAATAGCGCGCGCGATGGTGGCGCCACCTGCGCACCACCACCAGAGAAGCCAGAAGCCAGAGTAGAAGAGAAGAAAAAGGCCAGTGAAGGAGACCGCAAACACCAACAACGTCGACTAGATCGAAAGTGTGGCAAAGTAGAAGCCTTTCGAAATGCCATTGGTTTGGGAACCTGTGAACCTTGAATCGCAGCCGGCAAAGCCAAAGGCTTTCGCCTTTGCCGCACTTTAGATTGGGAAAGTAATCCCATAGTGTTTTACTAGATACAGTGCATAATCAAGCGAACAGTTTACAGACTACCGCAATCGCGTGTGTGGGCGCCTCATATGCACGACGTATGCCCACAACAATTAGCGCGGTACAAGTAACTTCAAAGCAAAACAAATGTGATTTTGATTGCCGCGCTTCAGTTTCCTCTTGAAGCCTCTTTAGTGATGCGGTGCCTGTGTAAAACAGCGCACCAATCTTCTCTTCCTTGCGCGTGAACATGAAACCATGCACGCGGTAGAAAGGGCTTATTAAAAAAAGTTACCTGTTTGGTTGCGATATAGGAAATGTCGTGCAGTCGTATCATACGCTCTGCTGTACCAGGTATTGCTGAAAAAAACAACAGAAACGAACGTCTCTTTATGTTCTTTGACGTCTCCCGAAACGTTAGGAACAAAGCAAGGAAATCGCAACTGCGCAAATGATAATAATCACATGACAACCTGTGGTTCGGAACAGAAATACAGGCAATAGCTCGTCGCACAAATACTGTCAATAGCACCGAAAGCCATTACAAGATAAGCAAAGAGTGTTACCAAGCCTGATAGAAAAGAAAAATAGCAGTAAATGTATGCTCTTAAAATGGGCAATCCTTCATGAAACAGCAGATGCAAAAGTTTTCTTTCACGAGATGGAGTCCCTCAGTTTCCTTCAATATTGGAGAGTTATGGGAGAGACCTTGTTTCCTGCAGGGGGGGGGGGGGGGGGGGTGTAGTCAGGTTGTCAATGATGATGATGATGTTGGCGGTTCTGAAAGTATCTGCTTTCTGCTGAAATAACCAGTGGGTCCGCTTGCATTTTATGGTGTCTCGTCGAGCTGCGACTGGCAATCAGTGCAAGGAGAAACGGCGGCACGGATGTCACTTAGGACGCTACCCGCGGAGGGATAGTGATATAATCCCTTTAAATCATACCGTCTGCGTCTGTTGTTTTGCAAGTTTAGCGATCTCTCGCCCTTTAAAGAACGAGCTAGGCAGCCGCAGTTGTCGCAACCGTTAGGCTGTTCACACAGTATACTGCGTTAGCTTTTAAGCGCATCTTGCGGACGCCGTACACAGCACGCACTCGCGATGGTTGTAGCCGTAAAAATCTGATGCTCTGACCGAAATCGCGTTCCTCGCACTGAATGATAAAAAAAAGTATCGCCTATAGTCTTATAAGCTCGAATGACAATAACAAAAAGAAGTAAGGCGAGTTAGTTGCCCTTTTTCAAAATATGGGTTAGAAAATTTTTAGTACGTGATCATTTGTTGTAAATGTGGACGACATGAGGCTTTGAAAAACGCTGGAAACAAATGGTGAGGCAAATGAGCAATTGTAATTGGAACCAGCACAGAATAACATGGAGCGATCAATATCTAAAACGAGCATGCTTAGCGCGGATCTTGGCACAGATGTCTGGCAAATATAGCTAAGTTTGATACAGGATTGCCACTAATCGCCCCTAAAGTGAAGCTGTTATTTCCTCTGTTTTGCATGAATATCTGGTTTACTCACTCTTTATCTTTTGCTGATTCGCGTAATTTCTTCAATTGTCTTCTGTATTTGCCTTCGTCTACCATATGCGACACCTGCTGAAAAGAGCTGTTCATAACGAGATCCGGTACCTGCAGCAACATGTAGTAATACAGGCGCGTTAGGTGATCAGTTTTCTGTCGACATCACAAGTGCCTAACGATACACTTATCTAAAATACAAATTGATGTAGTTTGCTTTTAGGCCGAAAATTGTAGCTTGTGGCAGTTACCACTGATACCTGGTTTAGAAAGATGCAGCCAGCAGTGTCTCGTTCAAACCGTGTACATCGCAGCCCTGTTATTTCTTCGAGTTCCTGAGGCCTCTTTTTTTTTAAATGCTTGTAATATTTAATTAAGAGGAAGCGTTGGAGACCCTACGATGAGTGTCGTAACCGTCTAGTTGATGAAGACGGGTTTGTGACGTCTCATGAGACAAACACATACGATATCTTTCCGTAATGCCATGGACGAGTTTGGAGATAGGATAATTAACGGCGAGATAAAAGCACCCAGAAATGAGGTACCTCAACGTTACATGAATTTCACTTCGCTATATAATCTTCCGAGTACGCATATTCCTTATAGGTACGAAATGCCTACAGTGAACTGTAGAACTCCGGTACTCCGCGTGAGTACATTCGGTTTTCCGCTGCGGATTGTCACTATCTGTCCAGTCGTTTGGGCTGAGTTTTCCACACATAGCGCAACTCTATGGATAACATTTACTGCAAGCCAGACAGAGGCACCGCAGATACACGTTATCCGGTTGCCGTAGGCGTCCTTCAGCATGGCGCCCAGTCATAAGTATGCCAGCACTGATAGGTGGCCAACACACGGCAGTATTTGTTAGCCTGAACGAGACATTACGTCAAACAAACTGCAATGAGAGAAGCAATGAACTCAATAAGCAATGAAGTAACCGAGCGGCAGTTTTTACAGCGATAACTCTATGGCCCACGCACTTGAACACACCTGGCGGTGACCCGAAAGCACAGGCAAAACATTTGTAAGTTTCGCGCTGCAAAGCAACTGAGAAAATGGAGTCAAATCTTTATCATGCTCGTCGAATATTCCTTCGTCGGTTGTCATAGCTTGAAGTGGAACGTTCTTTCTGGCTATTTGGTTCATTTAGAGGATTGTTAAGACTGCGCTGAACAGACAAGGGCTAAAAACAAAGAAACCAAAACAACACATCTCTCTCTCTCTCTCTCTGTTGTGGTCCCTTCGTGATAGAGTTGCCGGGCTAAGTGAGAAAAAAAATAGAAAGGAAAACTGAGACCGGGAGAAAAGGAAATGCATTGGTTTACATTTCGGAACTGAATATTAAGGACTGGAACTACCGTACTGCTAAATGAATGCAACGCATTGTAGGAACCTAACAGTAACAAATAGCTTTTGAAACTTTTAGAATGGCGGTGGCAGTGGCTTACACTGCCGGAAATTCCTTCATAAAGCGTTGCAGCGACGCAAAAGCGCTGTAGTTTGGGCGCATTGCGCTGGCTGTGCTACTGGCTTAGGCAACGACGCGAATCAGATACCGAGTTCAGGAAGCGGGACGGAAAAGTTAGGCTACTGAGGAGGCGAGCAAAAGCCGGGTGAATGTTTGTACAGAGCACTGAAAAATGTGTGTTCTTAAGGTCACCTCAAAACCATTAAATCGAGATAGCTGAAAAATACGTTCGTTACGATCGTAAAGAACCCACTGACTTGAAACAGCTAGTTCTGACCTGAGTGGCGAAATTTAGTGTTCTCTGCTTCTCTCGGGTTTGAGACAAAATCGCTCACTCTGGTTCATCGATGTTTACGAGGGGGGCTGTTTTGAGAATTTTATGCGTGCGGTCGAGCAAACTGCATTTTTGAGACAGGCAGATCCTGCCTTTCCTAAATAAACGTGACAGCTGATCTTCCATGGCATCTTGCGGTGTGTTGTGTGTGTCCTCTCAATTTGTGCTGTAATTTCACTCTTAACATTCTTTCTACCAAGGTGAAACATGATAAACCACTTACTGCAGAGAAAGAACGGGTCCTCAAGTAGGATTTCTCGGTATATAATATGCCAGGTACCACGTACGAAGTAGGATATTTTCTTTTATCGTGGCATTAACCGAGGTGCCGCGTTTAGGTTACTAACTTCGAGTGGTGCAATGAAATAAGCCTTCGGGCTCAGCGTTAAACGTACGCCTCAAGCGATGTTTCCAACCTGACTGTAGCGTTCATTAAGCGATATGTGTAGAGGCATGCATACCCTACTCACATTTTGGTAAAGGCTACGAAGATAGGTCTGGTTGCATCTCCATTCCGGATATCCAAACTTCGTTTCCATTGCCTCCAGCTGCAAAAGTGAATTACCCAACTTTTTGTCGGCACATTTTATAACGATGGTGCATTATTACCGTTTCCCGCCTTTTAAGTTATCCCCGGCTTCCGCACAGAAAAAATCAAAGAACAAGAGGTGAATTTTGGCTGGAAGCTAGTTCAGCATCGCGGACACCAGCCTTTCTCCTGCTAAGCCGGGGGCGATATTTTCTCATGTATAGTTTATTTCTTTCAATCCGTTTTTCCGCTTATGTTTTTCTGGTCACTTCGACCGTGGTGAACGACGCAATGATTATGTGAAATGCACGCTCATGGACCTATTGACTTGCATAAACACGGCGATGCCGTCATTTTGAAAGAAATGCTGGACTATCTGATTAGATAGACGCGCTTATTGTGCACGAAATAAGGTTTGTTTGTTGGATCAGAGGTAACCGAATTTTGAAATAATGAAAAGTGTGGCGCCGATGAGGCTACGGGCACCGGACACACTAGATTTCCTTTGTGCGGCACTGCTCGAACTGCGCGGACGCCAAATATTAAGCAAACACAACAGAGTGCTCACCACACGGCAGAAAATGAACGAGACGATAATAAGCAAATAGAACGTAATGAGAATTCAACCGATATATTGTCGCTTATTGCGCCCTTTCTATGACGCTATTGATGAATTAGGCACATAGGTGGTAGAATCGGAAGAACTACTCCATGGAACAGCAAAAATGGGATCAGAGGTAACCGAATTTTGAAATAATGAAAAGTGTGGCGCCGATGAGGCTACGGGCACCGGACACACTAGATTTCCTTTGTGCGGCACTGCTCGAACTGCGCGGACGCCAAATATTAAGCAAACACAACAGAGTGCTCACCACACGGCAGAAAATGAACGAGACGATAATAAGCAAATAGAACGTAATGAGAATTCAACTGATATATTGTCGCTTATTGCGCCCTTTCTATGACGCTATTGATGAATTAGGCACATAGGTGGTAGAATCGGAAGAACTACTCCATGGAACAGCAAAAATGGGTTTAGTGGGTCTTTGCCTGTTTGACCACCGTTTTCCCGGGAGCTCTGCTCATGTGCCTCGAAGAGAACATAATCATGAGAAGAAAGAACGGCGCTATCCAAACACATGCTCTCATTACTTCCACTCTATGTGCTTCTTCATGTTTCTGTCCTTGACTAATTACGATGCATTTACCTACATTTTCGAATGGATGGTTTAGGAAAATTTATAACACCTTTAAGGAAGTTTACGAAGGGGCTGCTTGGTGTTAGGATTGCCTAATTGACGGATTCGCCCGAAACCTGAACCTCATTTTACAGACAGACAGCATACTATTAGGGATTCATGTGTAGAGGGAATGAAAAAAAATCAATTATAATCTGATTATGTATTACTCACTTTTTGCAGCAAATATTCTTTGGCCGTAGCGTCCAGCCATGAAGTGTTCCCAAGCACGTTCCTGAAAGTGTCGGTTATCCTCTTGGCAATCTCTTCAACCTGTGTAGGGGATCGGTTGTTCACACTAAGTACAATACTTTTCCTCCTATTGCCAGTGACTGCTCTGCACAGCCTTTACTCATTCGTTCAAAGAGTGCGAAACAGGTACAATGAGCTCATGTTAATTACGCTGCGGAACCAACGACCACCATCGCACTCTTTCGTCGTCTAGATGAAACCGAGCCTGAAGTTTCATGGCGATAGCCGCTAACGGCGAAGAAACCCAGCCGACAGGTGATGGTAGGCATGAGCACTTCCTGGAGTTGTGTAGGTCGGAGGGGTGCGGAAGTATTGCTTTCACTGAACAGAAAAATGCACGCAAGACTGACCCGCCAAATCGTGACCGGTGCCTCCTCGATGACGTGGGCAGCCTTCTACACACTGCTCTGAAATAAAAGACTGGCAAAACGACCAGCAAGGACGAGATGCTGAGCAGGTTTATCACGTGCTTTAAGGACAATCGACTGTCACTGCTACAAAGTGACAAAGAATGAGGGTTTGTGGTTACGTCATCTGTCAACGACAAGGCCAACGACGCTGTTGCTAAGAACATGAAACTTGGGAAGACTAACGCGAGCAAGGGAAAAGTAGAGGTAGTTTCTCTGCAACGATCTCAAGCTTGTAAGCTTGCAAAAACCATCGCAGATTGCGGGAAACAGAACCTCACGGTCTTTTTCTTAGCAAAGACACACATAAGCCCGAGGAACCTCTCCAGTGCATCGTGAGAGAGAGGGACATTTGGCAGCTTAAGGTGAGCAGCTACCTATTCAATCAGCTGAACACCCTGGTTGTTGATGACCCATTCGCCACGAACTCTTTGCACGTCATTATCTTCTTGGAGCAAAGTGATGCACACTTGTTACGCGGTTTCTACAGTAATCGAGGGCCTGTTCTAGTTCATTCCACACAAAGAACTGTTCAAGACAGTCAAGGACAGAATAGAATCTAGGAATGCCATTGCATTTCAGAATAGTGCTGGAATGTCTGTAGAAGACTATGCGCCGGCTAGCATTTTATCTAAGCGTCACGCTGGTGTCATACGAAGACGACCTGTATATTCAGCGACAAGGCATTTGCTTAGGTTCATGTGTTGCACCTGTTCTGTCTAACATCATTCTCACTTCCTTAGATCGTTGCATTAGGAATACCTGTGACGATGTAAGTCTTCTGAGAATTTGTATATATTCGGACGACTATGTGGCGCTCTTCGAAAAACAACGTATCTCTACCTACCTGAACATGGTGGAAGATGTTTTAAACATCTTTAGATAACATGCGAAAGGCGTCGCTTTCAGTCATGAGCTTCCGACTTACAACAGTGTGCAGTTTTTAGACGTTAAACTGCATATGTGAAGAAATATGTCTGTTAGATGCTTTTTAGACCCAAGGTCTAAAAAAGAACAGTGAAGAGAGCAATAGCATACCTATGCCTTGACTCAGCGCTGAAAAAGTCCTGCATTCATATGGCTGAATATATTTTCTGTAACTAGATTAGCAGATTAAAGAAAGCAGGGTATCCGCAGCTTGTTGTTCTATTGTTACGTGGTCCAAGGCGGGAACGACGCAAGAACGCCCCGGGCACAGCACACAGGCCATGAGCACAGCGCCCGCCCAGAGCACGGAACACCCAAGCCCAGAGCACGCGCACCTCCGAGACACTTCGATCACCTCGTCTTCACCAAGAATATCCGTTGCATGGCCCCCAATCGTAAAAGCAACGTCTCGGTGTAGATTAGGGCGTGGCAAGGGATGGCACGAGGTAGGGCTTGAGGCGAGAGACGTGGACAACGTCATGCTGAGGTACACGGGATGTGGTCCCCGGGAAGGCCGGGGCGATCTCGTAGGTGACAGCGGTGACCTGTTGGAGCACAGGTTATGGGCAAACATACCGGGACAGAAGTTTTTCGCAAAGCCCGACGCGGAGTGATCGCGAGCAAAGCAAGACGAGGGCTCCAGGGGAGAAAGTTACCATGCGATGGCGTTGCTCGTAGTAGTCCTGCTGTGAGGCCTGCTATGCTTGTAGTCAGGATCTAGCCAGCTGGCGGGCGTGGTCGGCTCGGGCAATTGCGTCGTGTGCGTATTCAGAAGGCTGTGAAGGAGATGTCGGAAACAGCGTGTCCAAAGGTAATTGGGGCTCACAGCCGTACAAAAAATAGAACGGTGAGTAACCGGCAGTGTCATGACGGGAAGAATTGTAGGCGAAAGTCACGTATGGAAGGGCAGTGTCCCAGTCCCGACGGTCCTGGGAAACGTACATTGTGAGCATATCCTTGAGAGTGCGGTTGAGGCGCTCTGTGAGGCCGTTGGTTAGGAGGTGATAGGCGGTGGTCAGCTTATCTTTAGTCGAGCAGGCACAGAGAATGTCGTCGGAAACTTTAGAGAGGAAGCAACCGCCGCGGTAGGTGAGAAGTTGGCGAGGTGCACCATGACGGAGGATGAGGCCGTACAGAAGAAAGCGGCAACGTCAGTAGCAATACTGGTGGGGAGGGCCCGTGTGATGGCGTAGCAAGTGACATAATCAGTGGCAACGGCAATCCATTTGTTTCCGGATTTGGACTCAGGAAACGGACCCAAAAGATCGAAGCCAACACGATAGAAAGGTTCAGGGAGCACATCAACAAGCTGGAGCATACCCGCTGAGAGAGTGCAGGGACGTATTCGGAGCTGGCACTGGTCGCAGGCACGAACATTGCGGCGTTCGGACTGGTAGAGGCGGGGCCAAAAGAAGCGACGACGCACGCGGGAGTAAGTACGCGAGACACCCAGATGTCCAGCAGTGGAGTGGTCACGGAGCTCGTGGAAGACAGTGGTGCGCAGGTGCTTCGGCACAGCGGGCAGGAAATGGGGGCCGGCGGGGTTCAGGCTTCTGCGGTATAGTGTGTCATGATGCAGCACAAACCGGCGCAGAGCAGGGTTAGATGGTTAAGAGTTGAAGCGGTCAATAATAGAGCGGAGCTCGATACCCCGTCGCTGCTCATCACCAACGTGAGTAATAGCAGATAGCGAGAACAGGTCGGCAGTGCAGTCACTGCCAGAATGGTCAGAATAGTCAGCGGGATATCGGGAGAGGCAATCAGCATCGAAGCGTAGCCGACCGGACTAACAGACCACGGTGTAGTCGTTGTCTTGTAGGCGTAAAGCCCGGCGACCTAGCCGGCCAGTAGGATCTTTCAGTGAGGAGAGCCAGCAGAGCGCATGGTGGTCGGTGACAACGGCAAAAGGGCGGCCGTACAAATATGGCAGAAATTTTCCAACGACCCACACAAGGGCCAAACACTCGCGTTCCGTTATGGAGTAATTGCGCTCTGATGTAAGAGGAGGCGGCCGGCGTAGGCATTGACACGGTCAGACCCAGATTGCATCTGAGATAGGACAGCGCCGATTCCGTGACCGCTGGCGTCAGTGCGGACTTCAGTGGGAGCGGACACATCGAAGTGTGCGAAGACCAGAGAGGTCGTGAGCTTCGAGATTAGAGCGGAAAAGGCGTTTTCTTGCAGGGGTTTCCAGGGGAAAGTCATGTAATTTTTTAGCAGATCACTGAGTGGATGGGCGATGTAAGCAAAGCCGGGCACGAATCGGCGGAAGTAGGAGCACAGCCCCAAAACACTCCGTACGTCGTTGCAGGAACGCGGCACCGGGAAGTCTTTCATGGCGCGGATCTTAAATGGATCAGGGTGAACACTCGTTGCATCGGCGACATGGCCCAAGATTGTGATCTGACGACTCGCGAAACGGCATTTGGAGGAGCCGAGCTGAAGGCCGGCACGACGGAAAAGTGAAAGAATCTTGGAAAGGTCATCGAGGTGAGAGAAAAAGCTGGGGGCGACGACAATGACGTCGTCGAGAGAGCAGAGGCACGTGGACCATTTGAATCCGTGCAGAAGGGCGTCCATCATACGCTCGAAAGGGGCCGGTGCGTTGCATAAGCCAAAAGGCATAATTTTGAGCTGATACAGCCCATCAGGTGTCCCAAACGCCCCCTTCTCACGGTCCTGATCATCCACTGCTATCTGCCAATAATTGGAGCGAAGGTCTATGGAGGAGAAGAATTTGGCACCGTAGAGGCAATCAAGGGCGGCGTCGATGCGCGGGAGAGGGTACACGTCCTTTTTGGTTATCTTGTTATTTATTTATTTATTCGTACCTCAAAGGCCCCATTGAAGGGGTATAACATGAGGGGGTGGAATTTCAGCAGTACATTTCTTCTATGCACGACCTGAATGACGATGAGTCGATCTGATCAACGATGGCGTTTGGCAGGTCATTTCAGTCCCTTGTTGTATGAACGAAAAATGATGAGACATGCGCCGAAGTGCGGGCAGAGGGAGGGGCAGGGGGATTATGTGGCGATAATCGACACAAGCCATGAGCCATCCTTTTTGTTCACAAGGACGACTGGCGAGGCCCCAAGGGCTGTAGGAGGGTTCAATAAGGTTCTTATCAAGCATCTTCGTAACCTTGGCGTTAATGATCTGGCGCTCAGCGTGGGAAACACGGTTTGGTCGACGACGGATAGGAGAGGCATCCCCGGTGTCGATGCGGTGCTTCACAGAGAAAGCATGGCCCTGCGGGATGTTATTCAGATCGAAAATTTCCGAAAAAGATTCGAGAAGGGCTCGAAGCTGTGCAGTTTGGGCGGGTCGCAGGTAGGAGGGCATCATGGTCGCGAAGGCGTCGGTAAAAAGAAAGGTAGGCTGGGTATGGCCTGCGTGATCTTGAGGAGGGGCGGTGTCGAATGTAGTGACTTGGCACAGTGCAATGGGGGAGATCGTAGCAACGCAAATGCCGGATGGAAGAACTTGAGGAGAGAAGCTGAAGTGGAGGAACGGCAGAGACAGTGTGTTCACCTTGACCGCGGCGATGATATAGGGCAGAGCAATGTTGCGGGTCAGCAGGAGATCGGTACTAGGCGCAACGAGGTAGTCACAATCGGGAACGGGGGAGAGGGTGTCAGTGCAACGAAGGAGGCGGCTTGAGACGGCAGGCGAGCATAGTACGCATTGAACAGGCGGAGACAAGGATTGACGTGCTCGGAACGGAGTTGTGAAAGCTCTAGTTGTAGGACACCCGAGGTGCGATCAGTCAATCAAAGCTGAATGGTCGGAGAGGAAATCCATGCAGAGAATGAGGCCGTGGGCGCAGATGTACAAAACGGTGAACTGAACCGGGGTACTGTGGCCGGCAGCAGTGACGCGAGCAGTACATAGTTCGTCCACACCAGGTGTGCCTCCATCCGCCACGCGCACGAGGGGCGTTGCAAGGTTGAGCGCTTCGCGGAGGCGACGGCGAAGGGCAGAACTCATAACAGATACGTGCGCAATGGTGTCAATGAGGGCATGCACAGGAAAACCGTCGACTGTGACGTCCAGTAAGTTCGGTCGGGTGGTCAGTAGAGGCTTTCTGGTCGTGGTCATTGATGCAGCGTCACCTCCGGGAGGTGCATCAGCTAGTTTTCCAGAGTGCAGCGGACGTACGCGGCAGTGGTCGAAAGACAGGGCGACTGCGGTGAGCGTGAGCGACGGACTTGGGGCGACGGAGAGCGGGAATTCCGTAAGGAGGGTGCAGACTGCTCGGGCTGGGAGCGGGGCGAGAAGCGGCACTGAGAGTCAGGACGGTAGTTGGAGAAGCCACCGCGGGGAGGCGACGTCAAAGGGCTCCGGCAATGTCGAGAGATGTGTCCAACGCGGCAGCAGGGAAAGCAGATGGATCGGTCGTCAGCCGTGCGCCATTCCGCAGGATTGCGGTAACGGGACGTGGAGTAGTAGGTGGGGCGGAAAGCAGGGGAAGGAGGCTGGCGGACAGCTGAGTGGCCAACGGAAAGCACCTGGGTGGGGGGGGGGGGGGGAGATCCAGGTTTGCCAGTTCTTGGTTGACGACAGACTGAATAAGCGACACGATCGGCAGGGTAGTATCAGGGATGTATGGCGTGTATATGAAAGGCGCGAGGGCCTCCAGATCACGTCGGACGATCCAGGTGACTGAATCGGTGACGACAGGGGCGTCCGAGGGCGCGGAATAGATATCGCTGGTCCTCACACGAAGATGTCGCGGCCGTGTTAGGAAGGCGTGAATACGACTGCGGAATGCGGGGGCCTTTCACTTGCTCAAATCTACGGCACTCTTTAATGTTGGAGTCAAATGTGGCACATTCTTTACAAACAAGCAAGTTTAAAGCACCGTCTGCAATGCCTTTGAGCACGTGTCCCACCTTATCGGTCTCACTTATGGCAGCGTAGACCTTGTGGCAGAGCCAAGATGTCCTGAATGTAGGCCACGTAGCTTTCTGTCGAAGATTCGGCTCGAGACGAAATCTGTTTTTTGGCGGCGAGCTGGCGGTCATTAGGCCGACCGAATAGCGTCCTCAACTTCTCCTTAAAGGTGTACCAGCTTGTTAGGTCGTCCTCGCGGGTATTGTACAACACTCGTGCCGTGCGATTGAGGTAAAAGGTGACATTGGCGAGCATTAATGTAGGGTTCCACTTGTTATAGGTGCCTGCCTGCCTGCCTGCCTGCCTGCCTGCCTGGCTGCCTGCTGGCTGCCTTGCTGCCTGGCTGCCTGGCTGGCTGCCTGGCTGCCTGGCTGGCTGCCTGGCTGGCTGCCTGGCTGCCTGGCTGCCTGGTTTGATTGCATGATGTGATATTTTGCAGAGTATATATATCTGGCGCGTTCCTTTCTAATAAACAGCTGGCTAGTTAGTGCCTGCCCCGTCTCCATTTGTTGTTGTTGTTGTTGACCTCACACAATGGCACATACCCACAAGGGGGATTGGCCATAACCAGGCGGTGACTATTTAAATGACCAGTTGCATGTGGCAAGCATGGGATGACCTACCAAAATTTGGATCGCACAGTTTTCGTAGCCGAGGTGGTTGCAGGAGGTTAGGGGGGTCATACAAACTAAAATTTAGGCAAAGAAGGGGTAGGGATTACTATAAGAGGTTGTAAAAACCGAAATACAGAAGCTGATAATGGGATGGGCAGGACGAAAGCTCATGAAGGTAGACGTTTTGATTCTAGTAGATAATTTTGAACGGCAGAGCAAACATTCCCATTGGTATGGCCAAGCATAGAAGCGCCAAGAGACAGAACAACCGCAGAAGACAGGCGCAAACTGAGATTCTGTATTGGAACTTCTAATAGTCGCCTCCTAATCGATGAGTAGCGACGGCAAAAAAGAAGAAAGTGCTCTATTGTTTCCGGCTCCGCACAATACGGACACAATGGGGAGATCGCCAGACCAGGCCTGTATAGGTAAAAATTTAGTTGCGGCACTCGGCAACGAAGCCTCGTGAAGGAAACTTCAAGATTGCGCGATCGCCAGACTGAGCTTCTCCATGGGAACAGTAGGTGCTGGAAGTCGTCCAAGGAAGTAAGCGCTGATGCGCCCAATTCGTTCATTACAGTGTACCGTCGAAAGCGTGCCGCCGTGATGTAAGCAGTTGTTGGAAGCGGGTCAACAATCGGTCCACTCAGGGCTGCCTTCGCTAAAGCATCAGCTGATTCATTTAATAGAAGACCCCTGTGCCCAGGAACCCAAAGAAATCGAATTGATGTGATGTGTGGAGGGATCAGGAATTTTAGAATCCGAAAGAGCTGCGATTCAGTGGACGCCGAGAGGGAAGTGCATAAAGATAACGAGTCCGTAATTATTATTACTGCTGATAAAGAAATTGGTACCTTGCGCAGAGCGAGAACCACTGCTAGAAACTCAGCCAGATAGATAGGAGTGAAATCTTGGAGACGGAGAGAAAAAGACCAGTCAAGGGACTGGGAGTAAATACCTACACCTGCCTTTTCTGCACACACCGAGCCATCAGTCGCAATTGCAACATGTGAGCTGAAGGTCGACAAATAATCCTGCAACATACCATTTAACCATGAGAAAGGCAGTAATTTTGCATTACGTGGATAAATGTCATCGTAGATGATAGACACATTTGCAGGGATGGACCGCACCGGAACAATTTCAGGTATTCGCACGTTGAGTGGGCCCAGCAAAGATTCAACGAAACAGATTTGGGGAGTTTGAAGGCGAGACCATCCGACACCCAAGAACTCCGCTCGCTGCCCTAGGAAGATCAACTCGGATGCATGCTGCTCCGAGTCGCAAAACGTTAAAAACGTTTGTACTGTCAAAAGGCGAAACCTTGCAGTAAGAGACGGCACCCGCGCTTCCAGATACAAAACATTGTTTGCCACGTATTTAGGGAGACCCAAACACAGGCGCAGAGCTTCTCGCTCTAAGAGCAGAAGTGGGCGCAGTTTGTATGCAGCTGCTCCAGAAAACAAAACGCAACCGAATTCCAAGATTGGCCGGATATACATTTTATAAATCAGCAGCAGAGCATGTCTGCGCATACCGCAGCGAGGGCTACTCATCCTTCGCAGAAGGCCTACCGCCCGAATCCCTTTCGCAGCAACCTGATCTATATGTGACCGCCAAGAGAGAGAGGAGTCATAAGTTACCCCGAGATACTTTAGGGAACATACCTGAGGAATGACATGATGACGATAAGACAATGAAATGTGTACCTGTTGAGTAACCGGAAAAGGTAACAAAGCGCACTTGTTTACATTAAGACTTAAGTGTAATTCAGATAACCATCGGTCAAGGGAATTTAAATATGACTGTAAAACCATATACACAGAATGTAAATCACTCGCAGCAGCAAAGAAAGCTATATCGTCTGCATACACGTACGTAGTCACGTCAGGGGAAGTCGGAATCGAACTGAGTGAAGAGGTTGAATAGAACAGGGGAGAGAACTGCACCTTGAGGCACACCTCTAGATTGATGAAATTTCTTTGTAGAAACTCCGCGTTGACAACAATAAAATTCTCTGTCAGCCAGAAAAGCTGACACCCATTCCACAAAATAACTTGGCAAGCCCAGAGCACGTAGTCTGTACATCAGAGGCCCATGTTCGACACTGTCATATGCTTTCGAGATGTCTAGAGTTACCAGCGCAGCATACTGTCGACGCCGGCGCGCTAGTCGGACACGGCTTTCGAGGTCAGTATGCGCACACCATATAGAGCACCCAGGCTTGAAACCAATCTGACAGGGGTTAAGTAGTCCCTTTTCAGTAATAATGGGCATGATTCGTCCATACAGCACGCGTTCAACCAATTTCACCAGATTCGATGTCAATGAAATTGGTCGAATGTTGTCTAAGACCAACCCTTCGCCTGGCTTTTTAAGCACCGGGATAATTTTGGAAACACGCCATACATCCGGGATCCATGGGGTTCTAATAGAGTAATTTACCAGCTCCAATATAGCATTGGGGGATTCTTCGAACAGTATTTTAATCATCGCAGAGGTGACACGGTCAGGACCAGGAGCTGCAGAAGGTAACCGATTTATCACCTGGGAGAGCTCAGAAACCGAGACATTAAGGAAATCATCATAGTGATTCCCAAGCAGTTGTGGGCGAGAGAGCGCAGCCGAAAAACGGTGTTCCAAGCCTTTGCCAATTTCTTCTAATGACCTGGCAAGCTCTACTGGAGTCAGCACATTAGAGGGAATGTTGTTAGGCGGTGGCAGCCTGTTCCTTGACCTCAGAAAGCGAAACAAGGCTTGTCTGTTATTAGATTTTGATAGATGGTCATAATTCTCTTCATCATATTTTTCTTTTGCCCTAGCGACTGTGCGCTTGAAGGTAGCTGCAAGAAACTTATAATCGATCCAATTCCGGGGACATTGATTATGGATAAGTTTCTTCCAGGCTGCCTTGCGCCGCCTATAATCCTTTGAACATTCTGCATTCCACCAAGGGCTCTGAGAAGTGCCTATGCTATCGCACACTGTAAACTCTGATTGCCTCCGTACCCGATCTAAAATAGAGCATAAGCCTAACACCCTGCTCTCCTGAGACAAATTCGGCAAAGAGTGTAGTTCTGAACTGAGTGAACTTTTGAACTTGTTGTAATCGACTAGGGTGCAACTGAATCCGCCGATAGAAGTCATCGGACACACAATGTCAAAAGTGAGTGGGAAATGGTCACTGTTTGTTGCAGAGTCAACCGGAGTCCAGGAGGAAACTGCTACCCCTGGGGTTGAAAACGTTAAATCCAATGCTGATCGGGAGTGCCCACGGAGAAAGGTCGGAAAACCCGAGTTATGACAGTTTAGGTTATTCACACAAGCCCAATCCCATGTTTGTCTTGAAGTGTTGCGCCGCCAAGTCCAGTTTTTAAACCATGGGCCAGTGGTGTTGTGTACGAATTACCTATTTCATGTGACAAGGTCGACATCGGACTAACTAGTAGATGTTTAAATGATAAGGAGCGCGAAATTGACTGGCAGTAGAGAACGAGGCTAACTTGTATCTGCCGAAGTACTGGAAGAAATGCGAAAATTTTCAATCAAAGTTAACAGATACAAAGATTACAGGCAGAAGCAGGGACACGCTGGCACGTGAGCGGCTGCAAGCTTTTTTCCTTAAAAAAAGGGTGATCAGTGCACTAGCGACACGTCAGTGTGTTTGAAAGGCAAAGAAGAAATGTTTCTGGCTGCACATGTGCGATGGTTTGATTGCATGATACGATGTTTTTTAGAGTATATATATCAGGCGCGTTCCTTTCTAACAAACAGTTACTAGTTTGTGCCTGCCCCGTCTCCTTTTGTGTTCATGTGTTGAAGTGTTGCGCTGCCAAGTCCTGTTTTTAAACCATGTGCCAGTTAGGCCCCAAACGAATGATGCTGGTGTATTATGTATGTAAGGATGCGCAATAAAGTTATTTACTTTAATAAGCGTACATCGCAGAATGAAAATACCTCCACAGCTGTAGCTGACTTTCATGTCTCTGAGTGGCAGTTATGCACTGAGCTTTTTTGTTTAGGGTGCATTTAGCGGTCTGAGTTGCCTGTTGATTTTGTAATGCGCTTTCAGTCGTCGAGCGCTTCAGAGCTACACCTGTAAGTGACTCCTTCCAAGCAATCGCTGCCTTGGCAACATTGTCCGCCAAAGGAAGGCGTAAGGAAAGCTGGTTGGCGACCATGTAGCATGGTTAGGTCAATATGAGGATTACGTGGGCTAGCACTTCGGTTTCAGTTCGAGACTCAAATTTCCATGTATAGAAATTACGAGACAATGATGAACGAATACCTACTCAAGCCCCGCCTTAAGGATATGACGAGATGGCGGCAATTTGTCAATGCCCATATAGGCGGAATTCGTCATCCTCTGCTTTAAATTTTTGGATCGCTGCGAGTCCTCGCACAACAATTTGCGCATTAGTGCAGCTGTTAAGCGATGCGCTACTGCCCTGCGATGGCAGGTGCTGCCATGGGTGTTGCTTGTGAGACCAACGTAGCTCTTCCCGAGCAACTTCTCTCGACAAATCGTTAATTCAACTGCCGCCTTCCACGATCGGCAGTTTGCTCACAATCCTCTGAGCAGGTTGTGACGATATCGCAATGTCACGGGTCCTCGACGGCCGAACTGTCTCCTAGGGGACCACTAGGGCAGGTTGCCCACACAGGTGCGGCCTCAGGGAGCGAGCGTACGGGCAAAGGTTAAGCGGCTGAGTGGAGATCTAGTGCTAACGCACTAAAAAGTGCCGTGTGGCTAACCGAGCGCGACGTGTGGGGAGAGGAATAAACAGGTGCGGCATTGCATTGTGTACCACAAGGCGTGATGAACCGAGTGGATTGGTCTCCGCTATCGTTCGATGTGACGACTTAACGCACTATGCAAGCATTTGGTGACTCTCACGCTCTGTTCAAGATGCCATGGAAACGCCTATTTTTGCAGAAAGAGATTGCTAGCGCACGTATGAGTCCACCATCATTCTCCCCTGAGTGCCGAAGAAACACGGCGCAACAAATGGGGCGCAAAAGGTCCTTCAGTTCGTTGCGTGAAAAAGCAGAGAAACGTAAACGCGAAGACACAGTTGGACCTCACCCGTCTTTTCTCCTTGTCCCGCACAGACCACTCACAGCTGTCGCTGAAATTTGCCTTACACGTGATAGCCCTCCTGTGAAATTTTTATATCACCTATTTCAGGAAGTTATGAAGTTTACATGGAAGCTGTTTAGTGTTCTGTTAAAGCTGCATGACGGCAATGAGTTATTACTCTTTCATTACAAAATCTACTCCACCTTGTGGAGTTCCCCTAAAACATTTGCCCAGCAGTGTTCCCCACTTTGATTTATAGATCATTTCGCTCTTGCCGTACCGTATGCAAGCCGTCCCATTAGCTCACCTGGAAGAGCGAATGGTCCCGGGTTCGAGCCCCCGAGCAGGAGAAATTTTGCTTAAAGTGCGAAGTTTCTGAGCTGAATAGCTTTCCTATGTAGACGTATAGCTGCAGTTGGGCGGATGCCAGTGAGTAATTACTCCCTGATTGCAGGGTCACTATCAGCGACCTCTCTCCTCTAATGGGTACATGTAAAAATCAGCATATTGCATTTAATGCAAGCGAAGAAAGTTTGCGGTTTTGGAGTAACCACTATTTGTAGAGGGCACAGTGTAAAAAGAATAGCTGTGAACAAAATGATTACCTCATATTTAGCGTCGGCGCTAGCGCTGTGGTCGACGTACACACAGTCGAGAACTCCTTCCATCTCTGTCTCCATCTCACTTAGACATTGTTCCCACCACGGCTTTTTTTTCGCCTCAATGCGTGATGAATTATTTGGCTTTCTTTGGTTTTCTTGCAGCTTTCTGATTTTCTCTATCGTGCGCTCAGCCCTATTATATAGTGCTCTTATTCCTCCGTAGTTGTACAGCGTGACCCTAGGAAAGTGTGGCGAGAGAACAAAAGTGCGCTATTAGTGCGTCAAGCTTTCAATAACGCGCTTTCAAAATAAACTCTTCCAGCTACTTCTTTACTCTGTCGTTGTGGCATCTTCTAACAGCCATTAAATTGGTGATTTTTTTTCCTCCTTGTGGTTTAGTTTCATGGAATTGTGCACGAGCGTTGAAGTCCTAATGAAAACTACTGGCAATGATTATGAAACAAGTACACATAGGCATAGAACGACGGTAGTTCATACCACAGTCGCGGGAATGAAGCGCACCGCAAAAAAAAAATGGCTACGAAAATAGACACATTCAAGCTGGTCCTTTGTGCAGGCGGATATATCCGCTCGCTTTTCGTGTTCAGCGGGTCATGATTTATTTTCTCAAAATTATATCTGGCCATCTTGCCGACCCGAGGATGTGTTGCCATTTAAGCATTTTTGTGCAGTTTTTGTTTCCTCATAAATCCCGGGATTGTTTTGGAAAGAAGATGAAACCTGCACCGAATTTGTTTCCCGACGTTCATGACTGCCACGAGGCATGTGTGAAGAAATGCAGCGGCGGCAGTACAGAAAAGCTTCCTGTAAAAGTTAGGCAACCTGGCAACGATCACTCATGTGAATACTGTTCTGACCACAAAGTGTGGGAGAACCACCCGCTCATTAATTAAAATTACTTCTCTTTTATAATAACCAGGGGCAAACATCGGTGAAGTGCTACGCTAGCGGGCAATGGCCATACTTTCTTGTCTATACACGCATGTTCAGCATAATGTTAATTTTTTCTTCGATTTTTCTCGGTCGTATCCAACATCTAAACGCATTGTTGAATACACAAATAAACTCTCATTGTGTGCAGTGTGCGTGCGCCTGTTCTGCGGCCCTTACTTATATCGGAGGAAGCTCTGCACGCTTCGAACTTCTGATGTCATGGTTTTGAGCCACAATGAAGTGAACCGCCTCCTCTTATTACATCACTGTAGCCAATAGGTGCGCCGATGTTAATTTCAGGATGCCAGAGGACACTAAGCGTGAAAATCAACTGCCGATCGCACGCGTGCTTGTTTTGTTCAGAGAAGAAATGGCAAAGTTTATTCTACAGCTGCCTTATGCCGCCAAGTTATAACTTTCGGGCTGCACTTTATGTCATCTGCTTGCTGCAAGCAGCGTGATTTTTTAAATGTCACTGCTCCGAACCTATGACGGATGTATTTTAGGCCGTTGCAAATGTGTTTTCTACCATGTGTTTCGCTTTATATCGATGTATACGGTCCTTTTTCTTTCGAGGCATACTATTTTGTTATAAGGAGATGGCATCGATGAAATTCATGTTATGTATTGAATGTTTCTCTTCAAAAGTAACGTCAAAAGAATCTTTTACTTACGGGTCTGCGCTTTCCAGAAAGCCGTTAAGCTTTTCATAGAAATACAATGTGCGCACCTCCACGGATTCTTGTGCAGTTACGTTGATGCCGACTTTATTGAATTCTTTGTTGACTAAGGAAAGAAGTGGTATCTAGAAACAGAGCGAAGTATATTTTGTTTACAATGTTAGTCTTTCATGAAGACTTCAGACCTATTTGTAAACGCTGGCGCCAGTCTATTCTGTGAATGGAGGGACTGGCACCAAGAAATAAAACGCTCTTATTAACTACTGTTAGCAAGACTGTATGCGTAATAAAACTATATTTGAAGAGAAGTTTTGTTCTAAGGCAAGTGCTGAAGAGAACGAAAAATACAATGCAGTTTGCAGAAAAAACTATTGCAAACATGGCTTCCAGGAAAGAATTGAATTTACGCAGATGAGATATAGACGCGAACATGAAATCATGGTGGCTTTCGAATGCTGCTAAATTTCCTGGAAGCTTAACGGAGCCCACTGTGTACATGCGAAAAACAATGAAATCCTAAATCTAAACGAAATACACTGAGACGCTTTCATTAAAAAAAAGTATGGGGCTGGTGACAGAAGCTGTATGCATATTATACGTTTTGGGAGCGCAGAATATGCATAGAAGCAACTGAAAACGCGGTGGACCCTGCATGTGTAATTCTGTAAAGCCGCAAAGAAATCACCTTGCCAGAAAAAATACCACACTGGAACTCTTAAGACATAACCAAAGCCGCACAGGTAATGGGCCGAATATTGGAAATGAATGGCTTCACTCTGGTCCATTCTAGGACAGGCCTTTGCCGATAAATTTTGAATATTGGGTCGATTACACGTGCTGCTTGGGAATCGAATATGAGGCCTAGAAAATGGCAGACGATTTAGCTCTTTTTGTCCAAATGCGATCGAGGTGCGCTATTCCTACGGTCTTCACTTCAGTTTCGGTTCGAGGCTCGGTTTTCAAGCTCAAGCTGCCTTTAGACAAAGGTCGGCGAAATCGAACTTAAGGTCCGCCTGAATGAGTACGGAGTGGATTCGAAGAGAAGCTAAGCGTAGCATGGGATGGCAGAAGGTTAGGTGGGCGGATGAGATTGCGAAGTTTGTGGGGATACGGTGGGCGCAGCTGCCAAAAGACAGGGTTTGGAGAGACATGGGAGAGGCCTTTGCCCTGCAGTGGGTATAGTCAGGCTGATGATGATGATGAATGAGTACGAGGCGATAGCATGAATGAGGTAATTCCAATATATGTGGAATTGATAATTCTCTATCTAACATTCATATACCTCTGGGAGTCCCGTTACACTCCTAGTGCAGTGTTGCAGTAAGAGATACGCCGCAGTCCTGAGATGACAGGTGCTGCCACCGGTGTGGCTTGTGAGACCCAGATTGCTCTTCCAGATCAAACTGAATGTCGCGGAGAGAGGCTTCGGATCGACAAACATTGACCAAATAAGGGATTGGGGGTTTTTGTTCTCACGCAGTTAGCAATGACAAGTACCTGCTTGATGGGGTAGTGCAGTTTTCAAATGGTCTTATTTGCACAAGGATGGCGCATGAATCTAAATCTAATTCAGAAAGACCTCTCTGCTCTAGAAGCGCTTGGTAAATCAAAAGCCTGGCTGCACTAAAATATCATGCAAAGCTATTTCGCATTCAGGAAACAACTACCCCCGGAACTTTTCCGGCAGAACATTGTTGCAGTCCTTTAACTAATGACAAGAATGTTTATTAAATCGATAAAGATGATCCGTATTAGAGACAGCAAAAAAAAGGAATGGAGCTTTACCGTCAGCAGGCAATCTTATGAGCGATTGCTCTTCATAAAACATTCCTCTGGGAGTTGCACAATCGTGAAAAACAACTGATTTATAATCTCTATCGATACAATGTGCAACTTCACTTCCCTCAGTATGCTCAACGTTCTCCTTCTCATTTTGCTCTTTGTATTGTGGGAATTCTTCTTACACAGTGTTTTGTCGCCATGAAAAATCGCAAAACATCTCGGCCACGCCACTGACTTGCTCAAGCTCAAAGTTTCCATATAAGTGGCATTTCGCGGTACGTTTTGTTTTATAGGACGTTTAGATAGGGTACTTGCCTCAATCGATGGGAATAATTGAAATCCGCATCGCATGCAGCGAGAAGAAGCTTTCTGACTAGCTGCAGCGGCATCGCCTTCGGTTGTCCCCGGGATGTAAAAAAAAAACAGACGGTCGTGAAGAGCGTGATCAAGGGCACTTCCCAAAGTTTGGAGGCTATAGATGACACTGCTGATAGAGCTGTTACGAAACCCGTATTTTTTTTTTGCTCTGGCATAGCGGCATACTGTGCCGAGATTCGACTAGTTCTCACCAAATCAGGCTAGTGCCCAACTCAAAGGTAGAATAAAACAGCACCTTCCAAAACACGGCACCTATGTGCAAAATTTCAGTCTGAGCAGGCGAGCTGTCAAGTGGGGAGAGTTTGCAGAGCGCCGCTCTCCGCCCCCATTGCAGCGTTCAGCGGCTTGCCTCGTCACCGGGCTCGGCGTCGGCCTCGGCGTAAGCGAGCGAACGAGCACTACGGAGGACAAAAGAGAGCGAACGCAGAGCACAGCGGAGGATGAAAGACGGCGATTGCGAAGAGAGCGCGAGGAGGAAAACGGAAAAGGGGAGAAAGGCGGCACGTGAATTGTAGAGTAGCGCGCGCAGCAGTCTGGTCGCCGATGGTGTCAGCGACATGGTATGCATCGCTCGCCAGATATGGAACCACTGTGAGGCGGTTGGCAACAATGCAGTTTGCGCCGAGTGCAGTTAGCTCTCTCCGACTACTGCGATAGCGAAGACTTGCGAGGAGGCAAGCGGAGATGGTGGAAATGGCAGCAGAGTAAAGAGTCCTTAAAGAGCAGTAGCGCGCTAGTCGTCCGCCCGAGGCGAAGCTAATTGGCGGCGGAACGCTGTGCGCCTTGCGCAAGTCGAATACCAGAACTGGCTCGCTCAGGAACTGCGTGTTCCATATAAGGCCGGAGCAGCTGCACTTAAAAATCGCATTAGCGAGAATCGTAATCGTGGGCTAAGTTTTTCAGACTTTCTGTGAAACCATGAAAAATACTGACACCTATTTACAGTGAATGTCTGTAAAAACTGTCGTAGTACGTAATTATCTGAAGCCACATTGAGTTGCTGACATTTACTGAGAATACACGGCTGAAACTTTGCGCACTGATGTTGCGGAGTAGATTCACGTAAGCGCCCTATACACAAAATAGCGTCGTTTAGGAATATTCAATACAGTTATCTGCTCACTCCATGTCCTCTCAAAGCAACTACTTGATGTGTAGCTTCGCAGTGCGGAGATGTTTTTCTTGCGCATCTAATACTTGAACATTGAGATAACGGTAACGACACTCAACATTTTCAGCTCACACAAACGGACGGAAGAACACATACAGCATGACGGTCGATATGGATGCTTAATGCTGATGCCCTCGCAGCCGATAGTCACTCCTTCCAACTCTTTAGGACAGTTTACAGTTACTAAAAAAGCTCTGCCTTGAAAATTATACACCTCCATGTTGCACTAAACAATGCCAGCGAGCGTCACAAGCATCGTCGTCTTTTTCCGACTTATTGCTTAGTACCAAGTCCTAGTACTTTATTAGAAGAATACGTACTACAGAATTTCTGCTGGCACGAAAGTCAACGGAGGTTTGCACTTGCACACCACCATAACTCCGATGTAACAGAGTAGCATACTTTTCTGCCTTTCACCCATTTGTTTCTCTGCACCGAAAAATGGGGTCGTACAGAGTTCTTCATTGCTATTCCCGGTAAAGCCTTATTGTCGTGGTCTAGATGTCTACATGTCAAATTTGCCCCATTACAAAGATTGATTTGTAGTTGCTCTGGAACAGCTACAAAAATGACAACTTACGTTCGTAAAGTTGATTTCCAGAGATTCGATGGTTGTTCTGTTGCTGATAAAGAGATCACGCCACCATTGCTTCGGATGTTGTGAAAGCTGCAAGTAATTTAGTTGATACATGTACACTTTATCAAAAATGTACAGTGAAAAAGCACTTAGGAACTTGGTTCGGCAAAGTGTCGTTATGGTATTCCTGTCGACTATAAGCAAGCTTCAGAGGCGTCGTGACAGATAACCGAGAGTACTTCCTCTGTTACAGAACTCAGTGTATTTTCTTTCCCAGCAACACGTTTTTAATGGCTTCAGCATGAAAAGATATTGTTGGAGCAGGCCTTAGCCCAGCAGAAAAGAACGTTGGGTTTACACCGCTTACCACATGTGTCTCCCTTTTTTCAGCGGCGGAAGAAAACCTTACGTATTGTCTCGAGATGTTTATTCAACTGCGTTTCGTGAATCGCAGATGGAAGGCTATGCATCCGTAGAAATTATATATTTTGGTTAGTGAAGGCAGCCAAAGGAAATTAAATAATTTTAAATGACAGCGAGATGCTTTGTAATTCCAGGTATTTGTCAAAAAGACGAAAAATCAATCGTTCCCCACAAAGCAATTTGACGCAAAGCCAGCTCGATTGGAACAAGCTACTTTGCACAAAAAGGGAAAATTTGAGTTGTTATCAAGCTGCCGCGAAAGAAAAAATTTCGAATAACTTATTAGCCCTCTAATATCAAGAAATTGTTTTATAAAGTACAATGTCTGTATAAGGGAGGCTAATAAACGCCTTTTTAATATCATGAACAATTTTCTTTACGCTTAAAAACCGTTTTTGTTTTGGGGTTAAGATGAATTTTAACGTGCAGGTATTCTCCGTACTAATAATAGCCGAGGCGTCTGCGCCAGTAGCACTGCCGACGTGGCCACGCAACGAACACAAGGGATTCAAAAGATTTAAAGGCTAACGCACGTCAGCAAGGACAGCTTTATTTGGCTTCGCACGAAGGTGCCAAAACAGCCGTGGCGCCAAAGCGCCCGCTGAGGCCAACATTGAAGGGCGAAAGCTACGGCGCTTAACGCACCGAAGCAGCCAAGTAAGCTTACCACAGTGCTAAACACGAAAATAAGCTGCTAGAAGCACGGCGCGCCATAGAAACCACTAATGCGGCGAGGGAAGCTGAGTTCGGTATGCAGTTGAAGGCCGTAGATGGCGCCCAGCTTTGCGGATGGACGGAGGCAAAGGAGGGCGCGTCCAGCACTGAAAAAGCTTGACCTGAGGGTGGCTATTCGCACATTATGGCCGACTTACATTGGACGGCTCCTCGTCTACTTATATATCTTGCTTAGACCTACTGTCCAAGATGAGATATGCAATATGTTAAGATCTAAGGTCATGAAGAACTCCAAATTCGTATATTTCAGAAGTAAGCCTCATACCATTTTTAGGAATCGTAACGAAATTGCTTCGCTCATACAATCTTTAAATTAGGTAGTTCTAATTGCGTTACACTGCTAGTGCACTGGGATTTGTTGCCGGTATAGAAGGTCCCCCTATCTCGTTGTCTGAAATCAATTTATTTACAGGCTCACCTAAAAACTAGCGATTTGCGAGTATGAAATTCATTATGCGTGGAGCAGTTTTATGTTCTTGCGCCCCGAACTAACCATGGCTTACAAATGCTGAGGCAGAGTCTTCTCACAATGCTCAATAATATCATTGATGCTTGTCGGAGCATTCGTTGTTCCAGTTCATTCAATTTATGCGATTTTATTTCATCACAACTCTTTGGTAATCTGTAAATAACATGCTCCCACGATGTATTTTTGTAAGTGTGGCACTTTCATTCCTGCCTTATAAATTCTATACTTTCTAGTCCTATTAAAATCTTCAGTTTATTTATTCTGGTTTTCTATATAGTAATAGAAGCAGGTATGTTATTGCTGTGCTCATTATTCTTTTTTTAGCTTCACTGCTTTCTATACTTTATATCTGTTAGAATTGGTTTGGTTTGGTTGGTTTATTGGGTTTCACGTCCCAAAGCGACTCAGTCTACGAGGGACGCTGTAGTGACAGGCTCCGGAAATTTTGACCACGTGGGGCTCTTTTACGTGCACTGACATCACACAGCGCACCAGCCTCTAGAATTTCGCGTCTATCGAAATTCGACCGCCCCGGCCGGGATCGAGCCCGAGTCTTTTTGGTCAGCAGCCGAGCGCCATAACCGCTGAGCCGCCGCGGTGGGCTATATTTGTTAGGAGTGGTTGCATTCTTTTCAGCACTTGAGCCTATCACGCTCCAGGCAGCTGTTTATCTCAAATGTTCTTAGTCGCTGAAGGGTACACGAAAAAAAACATCAAATGCAAATGCGAGTGAGATACAGCTATTTAACAGCGAATGTTAAGCCAGATTTTAGGTAGTTTTCGTTTCATAACTTAAGAAAGTCACATTAAAGGCATTTTCATGTTATGCAAAATCCGCAACGCAATTTTAATTTTACAAGCTGGCCAGGATCCTCTTACGGTGAGGACTGAGTAGTAAGCAGTTACTCTAAGGATATGATTTTCTGAAGCAAGATTAACAGTTCTAACAAATAGCTCTGTTTAACAAAATACATTTGTTGTTTTGTCCATGTCGCCGATGCTCTGATTTTATGCACATGTACTGGGTGTTGCAGCGAACGCTTTCAAAAAATCCTGAATATATTGGATTCAATGGAGCAATAAAATAGGTGTAAGATCACATTCCTTGCCCAGGCGCACTCAATAAGCGGCAAACCCTCGCTAATTATCCAGGTAATTACCAAAACCCACTAATTAACTTTTAATTATCGTAGCTGGTGGTTATTCCTCGTTGGGAGTTTGATGCCGTGAACAAGACGATGTCGTATGAGTTTTTGAATGCAAGAAAAACTCAACTTCTAGAGCCCTGCAGCGCGAAGAAAACGACGCTTTTTCCCGCACGTGACCGAGACCCAGCGCGCGAGGAGCGCCCGAAGAACGGCGTAAGCGAAGCGTCCGCTGGTGACGTGTCGTAATGAATGCAGCGCCCAGTTCGAAACGCGTCAGCTAACTTTCCCCGCCAGAGAACCTCGGCGCACAGCTTAGACTACGGCCGGCGTTATCGACTGCTTCCTCTCTCGGAGTAAGGTAAATTATTGTCATCGTCAGTTACGGGAACCTCGATCTTGAGAGCCCTGATGGGCTCATCTGCAGGCGTTATTTTGTGTGTGTATGTGCGCCACTTCTGGTATGGCTACCAGACGGGCTAGTTTTTGTGCGTCATCATGAATTCATTTACTTACTAGGTTGATCTTCTGTTTTCTTATAATCGCTGCGCATCAGGAACCACGTCCCAAAAAGAAAAGCTTTGTCAGCGTGGAAAGGAGAGCTAGCGCGGCAGTGGCTGCGTGCTATCGAGGAGTTGCTCATGCGGTTGTGTTAGCGTGCGTTAGCTTCAGTTTTCGAATAGAGCACAGTCGTTTTAATTTCACGTGCTTGTCTTGGAGGTGCGCGTGTGACAAGGCCATTGCAGTGCCAGAGTTTCAAATCACTTGAATGTGTGGAAGTGTCCCCTAGCATTAAAACATCACGCCGCATTGTGTGAATTGTGGGAAAGGCCGCGCCATCGCAACAACAATACTCCACTGCCGAGAAGGTGGACATCGCATAGGTGAGCGCGCAAATGAACGCGCAGCTGGCATCCAGAATGTATGTTGCCCAACATCCTGGCCGTCGTGTGCCGACTCGTCCCACGTTCTTACCGATATTTAATCGATTGAAGTCTACCAGATCAGTTCATGTTCAGAAAAGGGAGAGACCAGGGAGCGCAACCGACGATTTTGACATTGATGTGCTCGCGTACCTTTCTGTCAAGACAGAAGCAAGTGTCAGGAAAATCGCCAACGCGTACGGAGCCCGCCCGGCATCAGTTTGGAGGTCACTATCAAGGCAAAGCTACCACCCCTATCCCCTGTGTCTTCACCAGGAACTGACACCGAATGACTTTAAGAAACGGCTCGAGTTTTGCAACTTTTGCCTAATTAAATATGATGAAGACCCGGAATTTCTGCGCAAAGTGCTTTCGACAGACGAGACCTAATTTTGCAAGGTCTCTAATGTCAACGAGCACAACGCGCTTTATTGGTGCGAGAAGAACTCGTACTGCCTAGGCTAGCACAAGCACCAAGTGATATGGTCAGCAAATGTTTGTGTGGCATTTATGACGGCCGTATTATCGGTCCTTACTTAATTGACGGAAACCTCACTGAGAAAATGTATACAGAATGCGTCCTAAAGACACCGTCTCTGAATTTGTCTCAGAGCTACCACTGACCGCGTTGAAACAAAAAAGTGGTTTGAGCATGACGGAGCCCCTCCACATTTTTGTTTTTCGCTCTGCGGTGCAATTCCTGTAGACCACCTTTCCCAATCAATGGATTGGGTGGGGGGAACAACAGCGTGGGCACGAAGATTTTCCGCTTTGTCACCACTTGATATCATCCTCTGGGGACACGTTAAGAACAAAGTTTTCAAAACTTAGCCAACGAACCCCAAAGACCTGAAGGAGCGTATCAAGCTGTCAATTGAAAAGATTCCCCGAGAGGTACTCATTTCTGCTTTGAATTCTATCAAATACGGCATTCTACTCTGCATCGCAATGGACGACAAGCATTTTGAATATTTTTTATCAATTATACTAGTTCTTTCCTGGAGTGTCCACGAGGGCTGCAACCAACTAAATCCAAAAAAGGTACGAATTTCATTGATTCCTTTTTGTTACAGAACTAGAAAGTGGCAAACATCTGTGAAGAAAGTGTCCTAACTAAGTACTAGGAGTTCTTACAGCACGGGACATGCCTGATTCAGCACGCGGCAACCGCATTGAGGCAGCCGGTAAGGAGCACCTTAATGATAAAGTCGCAATGTTTTCGGTTAGAATCTTTTGTAGCTACGAATTCATTCTCATTTATTGTAGCAGTCAAGCCGAACACCGCAGAATGGAAATAGAAGCTTGACAGAAATAATACACTGCATGTGGATATACCGGCACTATTTAACGTTATACAGTAATCTGCACACTGTCAGAGAAGAGTACCTTTATCCGTTTCCCGAAGCTAGTGACGAAAATAGAAGACAAAAAAATGACAGTGGCTTAGCTCGGCTATGCCAGGACATACGTAGCGAGAGGTACGTTTCCCCGGCTGAGCTTGCTGTGGTCACTGTAAGTTTAGCTATGAGAGACCTTGGGTGTACACATCTTTTAGTCGTTTTGCGTGACAGAGACGACGACTCTCCGACGATCTGTGAAGTAGCAAGCAGCGGTCTCAATTTCGTCTATAAAGTATTACGATTTGGTAGAGTCTGTTTGGTATACAAGGCCTGTATTAGTTCCCCATTGTGTTGTCTCGACTTGAGGGTCCGAAGATAAATTAAAGTTACACTTTTCTTGCACGGACTAAGAGAGTCCTGTTTCCTGTTGAAATCACCCAGAGTCACACAAAACTTTTAAACCGTGCTGTGGGCTGGTATACACGTGGAAACCAGATCAATCGTCTGCTTGACAGATGTGCCCGGTGCCCAGGAGATTTCTTGGGTGATAATGCCGCTCTCCAGAAGCCGAACACAGCAAGTGTTACCATTATTGACCGCGATCGAAGGGAGATGTCTGACGGCGGTGACACCTTGCATCACGTACACACAGACTCCAGTGTTCTTAATAGGTTCAAGCCAACTGCCACGCGACAACCTCAAGATTGGAAGAGAAAATCTTCTCTTGTCTATTCCGCCATTTAGCAGCGGCTAGACTCTTCTACTGTGCATGCATGCCAAAGTTGTGAAACAGACGCCCACTACAATCTCAGCCCATTTACGCAATGCTGCGCATGCGAAGTGCGGTTCGGGTGATAGAGCGGCATGTGGCGAGGCGGCGACGAAGAACGCGGCGCAGTTGTGGGCTCTCTCTAGTTGCCATGGTATCGGCGCGTGCGCATAAGCGCTCATTCGCGTGACGTCACGCTCGGCTCAAACGGTTGAGCGGGCGCGCGGCAGCGCCGACGGTGAACTGCAATACGCACCTTGCTCCTCTGGTTGCCATGTTAACGGCGCATGCGGACAACTGGCCTCAACCATGCATCGCGAAATGCTCGACTGGTAGAACAGTGTAGTTCTCGCTACAAAACTCTTTCAGGAGTTAACCATACATACAGGTGGAGCGCCAGATGCGCTTTTCAGTGTTCCCAAAAGCTACGGCCGAGTAGCAGACGATGACTATAATTTTTCTTACTCGGAACGACGAAGCAGTCGATAACGCCGGGCGTGGTCAAAGGTGAACGGCAAGGTTCTATAGCGAGGAGTTCGCACGCGCGTTTCCAATTGGGCGCTGCATTGATTACGGCATGTCACCACCGGACGTTTCGCTTACGCAATAATGACGGCGCTTCTGGTCCGCTCAGTTTCCGTGGCGTGCGGGAAAAAGCGTCGACTTTTTTCGCGCTTCATTGCTGTAGAAATTGAGATTTTCTTCGTTACAAAAATTGAAATGACGCCGTCTTGTTCATGGCATCAAACTCCCAATTGAGGCTAACCACTGAGGTACGATAAATGAAAAGTTAATTAGTGGGTCTTGTTAATTACCTGGAAAATTACAGGGGCTTCGGAGCATATTGGGTCCGCCGGAGCGCAGAGTGTGATCCTACACCTATTTTTTGCTATACTGAACCCAATATCCTCAGTAATTTTTGAAAGTGTTCGCTGAAACAGCCGGTGTATTGGAAGGTGAAGCAGCGTTATTTTTAGTAAAAAGGCAAGTATAATTAAACTTGCCTAAAAACAGGGTGGAGAGACATGAGACATTTTCCCAAGAAATAATATGGCAAAATAGGAGTTTTTTTGCTGCCGCAGTGACTCAGTTTTTGTGGTGCTCGGCCACTGATCCCAAAGCCGCTGCTTCGGTCCCGGCCGCGGTGGTCACATTTCGATTGAGTCTGAATGCTAGAGGCCCGTGTACCATGCGATGTCAGTGCACTTTAAAGAACCCCCGGTGGTCGAATTTTCCGGAGCCCTCAACTACGGCGTCCCTCATAGCCTGATTCGCTCTAGGACGATAAACACCCATATACCATAAACCATAAAAGAGGACTTCTGTCAGCTGTCTACTTCTCCAGACATTAAGAGCTCTCACTCACTTGCTGTTCCGACAGCCTACATTCTTGTCTGCACCTAAGCACGTTCGCTTATATAAATCAATGCGCGGCTCACAACTACATTTACATAGCTGATTTCGGAATTAACCGGAAGTCAACTGCCAGCGTCACAGATGCCGTGACCGTAATTAGTTTCTCTAGTCCACTTCACTTCTTGTAGACCGTAGCAGCAACGTTAAGAAGACAATGGCCAAAAGCCATTTGGTAAAAGGTGGTTTCCATCTTAAGTTTAGAGTAAGAAGATGGCACGTGACGCATACAATCAGCAAGTTTCCAGGAAGGTAACTGATGTGGCCTCGTCATCAAGGCTTTTGTTCACTTTGATTTACGACTTCTCGTGCGTCGCCATGTATGCGCGGCATGAACACACGTGGGAGAAAATTTGTTTGTCTTGATGTCAGAGCAAACGGTTCTCTAAATTGCTCCTGAGTGCTTAGGTTTTTGATAGCGTTCTTGAGAAAAACCAAGCACCTATAAAGTACCGGCTGCTCTGTTATTTGCTGGCGCCATCAGCAAAGCACTGTTAAATGTGTACAGGCCGGGTGTCTCCGGCCTTTTTGTTATTTGCTGTCAGTGAAGTACTATTAAGAGTGTAGCGGCGGTGTGTCTCCACCCTCTTTCTCAGTTCCTCTGCCGGCTCACCGAAATCTTCCTGGTCTTCTATAACTTTGATGGTTGAGGCACTACGAAATCTAATGAGCCATCGTGGTCTGTCTAGTGGAAGAAAACTCTGACCTCAAACTAGCGACAAACGGTGCGCCATCCAGGTTTGTTCCTATGTGCCTGTCGCTCAGGTTTGCCCAGCACACTTCACTAACAAGGGAACTGCTGGTTTGTCAATGCACTTACAAGCAATGTATCAACCTACGTAGTCTTGCCTTTCCGGATATTCTTAAAGTATCGTGCTTTGAGCTTTCTCTTAAAATACGAATACTTTACCGCAGTATTGAAAATTCTTTTCTGGAAGTTTAAATATTTCATTTATTTTATTTATCATTTTTGATTTTATTTATCATTATTATTATTTAGAACACGTATGATGCGTTAGTTTAATGCAAAAAACAAAACTGCTCGACAAGTACAAAAAGTCATATAATCATTCAGTGCGTTGCGTTGGGCTATTGCGTCTGAGAAAAGTGAATCAGTCATCACTGATGTGCGGCCATACATTACAGCTCAAGTATCGGATGACTGCTTTAGGCGGGGGGATATTATTGTTGGGGGTTGTAGTGGACGGCGGCTGTTAAGAGGGCGGTAGAAAAAGGAATGAAGGAGCCAAATACCTGATATGAGGCTGCGTGATTGAAGACTTTGGATGGAAAAGGCTTATTCTAGTGCACTCACGCTTGTGACACCCGTACCGAAAACGCAGGGACACCTAATTCTATTGTGTGTAAGCAATGCGAAAGCATTCGAAAGTGTTGATGCTTTTTCCAGAAGTGACTGGTAAGGCTTGTGAGACACAGGGTGGCCTTCCCGAGCAAGGCTCTTCCTGTACAGCATCCTGCTGCGGTATACTGGTGTCGGTTTCACACAGCCGAGCCTGGTCTGCTAATCTCGCTGGCGGTGTGGTCAAGTCACGTCTCTTCACCACATGAGGTTTCTCTGTTAAGGTAACATTACAAGATGTCACTGACCGCCAGCCAATCAGGATGTTTCTACAGAGCGCAGGAATTTTGCTCCGGTGAGGTTTATTTGCTGTCGCATAAAACTTTGGACGTTTTCTTGCTACTGAACGCCAACGAATTCGCGAATTTTCAGTTAACAGCGCATAGATCGCAACTCAGCGGGGAAGTTACAGACGCTTGTGGACTTGCTCAAGGAACGGACATGATCCATTTTTTTCTGTTCATCCAGTTTTGCACCGCAAGCATTGGCATACAATTTCGCGTGTTCTCTCAAGAATAAGCAGTTGAAACTATTCCAAAGGCGCTAAGTTCTCAATAAATTAGCTTTTTTCCCACATTAAACGGATCTCTTTTTGCGCGGGCGGACTGGCGCTCTTCCATAGCATGAAATTATTGATGGATTAGTACTATACCCGAGAAAGCATTATTCGCCTGTATTTTATGTATTTAAAGAAACTATAGCAAACAATAAACATCACCTGGTTTTGGCGCGCTATTAAATAGACTAGGAAAGCAGGCATTGCCAAGGTGCTTGTTGGTGTAAAACGCCGACTGAAACTAGACCAGTGAAGGATAAAACGGAATCAAGAAACGCAACGTGCTATGAATTCCGTTGCGCGTACCACCATTAACTAAATTAGTGACACAACTTTCCTCAATCAGAGAGATTTCAACATCGACTGATGTGCATATATCACTCTCAATACAGCTGCATCTAGTTACGTTATTCTATCTCCCTTGAGCTTGGAATTCTTATGAATCATTAAATAAAACCTACCACAAGGTTACTTTGATTCCAAGTGCAACAATTGTAACTTGATTTATGTGTGCGAGGAATTCAACGCAGTGGTTCGATTCGTGCATTTTATTTGCGGCGATATAAAGTGTCGGTTACTCACATTTACCAGCTGTCTCTCGAAGGTGATCATAGACTCAACGAAATCAGTCACTAGCTGCTCGGAAATTTCAGGCTTCGTTAAATTTACCAGTTGTCTAATGACAGCTTTGTAGGATTCTAGCCCCTCGTCGTCCTCTTCAATGATGAAGTAGCGATTTACCTGAAAAGGACAAAACTCACTGCGTCAATACTTTTTAGCGGCAGCGTTCAAGGAAGCCGTATATTGCAGTAAAATGTTGGGAAGTGAAATTTGACTTCGCTGTCTCAACCGGTGCATAAAAATTTCGATAACGCAACAGGTTTTTAACTGTTACTCGTCATAGTAAAAACATGTCGATACGTTCGACCGTTATTTACAGTCTGCTTTCGAATTTGGCAACTTAGCACGTTGAGTAAATATTTAAAGCCAGGGAAAAGAGTCATGAATGCTTGCCGCTCCTCATGTTGCAAGTGGAGCCCTGGTATTCTCTCGGGCTGTGGTCACTAAAAGCACGAGAGTCAGGAAATGTTTTCTCCAGTGATATCGTTATTATTTTAACCTTTATTACAACCAGACAGAAATCGATGGCGCGCGCAATGACTACACCGTGCGTACTTCGTAGGGAGGGTAGTCCTAATTTCTGTCTTATCAACGTTAATTTATCGTAGGGGTCGAAGAGATGCATGCAAGGAGTGTAGACAAGTGTACTATCAGCTATGAATGAAAGGCGAGGAATAAAACTAAAGTTGCAACACAAAAACACCAACATATTAGCTGCTGGAGAGGACATACAAGCGAGGTTTATTAACATTTCTGAAGAGTCTTCGCGCCTTCGAAGTTGAAATATCCTGAGCTAATACTGAGCTCCCCATGGCTAAGAACGTCTAATTTTCCTGCTTGCGACTAAGTCTTGTTCGTGTTGCATTTTTTGCTGATAGCACTAATAGGTATGTGTGCTTGCTTGCATATTTTTCCGCGTGTGACTAGCCCCCTGCATATCGTGACAGCGCAGAGAAAGAACCATAAAAAATGCATTTCGTGACCATGAGGGCCAGCGCCCTCATAAAGGCCGTCTCCTCACTTGAGTCGGGACTGTCAGAAAATGCGAGCATCTGATTAGCGAGTGATCTCATGGTGCACTCTAAGGGAAGCTAATTTATCTGATTATTGAGAAGCTGCTGTATCAGTCAGCTTAGTAAATTTCTTTACAGGATGCAAGACTGGATAATGGATATAAAGAACCCGATACCTAGGCTTTCCGCACGCACAGATATTAGACGTGACAACGGCAATGCTTATGTGGCATAACCAACATATCAGAGGTAAAATCAGTTCTGCACTAGTTAACAGTTTTACGTGGGGCCGTTCGCTGCGGAAATAACTATGCGAACGATTTCTGTTCGTTTGTTTAAAACAGTTTACAAAAATGAAGTCAAGCGGCTGATAAAGCATAATATTCCGAGAGGCTCGCACTTCGTCTGTTATCACCTTCGATACACCAGACTAGTGGGAACCATCGCGCTTTACGTTTATCGCATAAATTTCTCCATTGGGCTTAGAGAGCAACCGCTGAGAACACCTGCGCAGCGTATTGGTTTCGCGGGAACTTCGGTGCAAGCTTATCGGCGATCCCTTGACGCACTCGCTTTTAAGAGTTCAAAGTTGAAATGATCTATTGAGTGCCGGAGGCAATTCGCCTACAGACTTTAGAAACACTAAGGTAAGAGACGAGAACATTTACGGGTTAATATGCACTTTCAAACGATGTCGGGCAAAAGCCAGTCATGAAGGTTATGTGTGTTTTTTCCTGATCCCATTTCAGCATTTCTTCAGCCTAAGCAGACTGACCAGTTAAATGTTCATTTTTTCAACCAGTTATTAAGATTAAAATGTAAAAAGTCACGTCCTAGACGCCCTAACCAATTATTTAATGAGGAGCCCGCGGTATCATAAATCCGCATAAACAACAGCGAAGAAAAACATATATCTTTTAAAGGGGCTCTGAAAGGGGCTATAATAAAGTTGCAGTATGGCTGGGATGTTAAAGCACGCCTCTTCACGAATACTGTGCAGCAAGGAATTTTCTAATGCGCTCTGTAGAAGCTGAGTTATCAATAGTCAAAGTTTGAATGTCAGCGTTTTCGCACCTTTCCCTCTCCTCTCGTCACTTTTTGCACTCCACGTGCCTTATCACAGCCGTAACTTATCACCTTGCATTATCAGTTTACCGCAGAAAATCCTATTCTGCCGCAGACAAATTCACAGAAGTATCACTCCCACACAAAGCTGCCTTTTTCTTTATGTGAAAGGCTTCCATTAAAAGCCTCGCCTGTTTACTCTTGCTCTTGCCCAGATTCCTTGACTTTTCCAGTTGAGGTTCACACTTGCATGTGTTAACATGGCTGACCAAATTGGCATATTTATCTTTCTGATTTTATACCTTTTTGCAATGTTCCCCAAGGCGTTTGTTGATGCACCTCCCCGTTTGCGCTATATAGGACATTCCATAGGTCCGGGGTATCTCGTACACCAATCCTTCCATACAGCGGATGAAGGTACGCTGATGTCATACTGCACCCAGGGCGCTCAGCGTCACAAATCCGGGGTATAAGTTTGCTCAACTTGTTTGGGACTGAAAAAGCTAGCGGTACCTTGTGTCTGTTAGCCACCTTTTTCAAACTGTGTGACACTTTGTGCACATATAGCATAACTTCAGTTTTTACCGCAGGGCCTATGAAAATGATTCCTGGCAGCATAATGTTAGCCGTTTCTTGCAAAGGAAGCTGAACTTTCATAAACAGGACGACCATTTCCGGGTAAAAAACTCGCTGGAGGTTGTTCATTGTTTTAAAAGAAATCCAGAAATTAGATCCGCATTTTCGGTAGACATAGAGGATTTGTTTTATTCCGTCCCGCATGCTGAGCTGCTGGCGTCTGTTATGTCGTGTGTGGCAGGTACCGGTGAAATGACCTTCTGGGATGCTGCTGGTATGTCTGTGGAAAATTTTTTGAATTTATTGCAGCAATATCTTAAGGTTACTTTAATCGCTTTTAATCAGAAACCCTACTTGCAGAGAAAAGGTATATGTATTGGTTCCTGTGTCGCCCCTATCTTATGTGATATTTTTTTAGCTGCTTTGCACAAGGAACTTGCACAGATGTTTTTAGGAGGGCCTGTTTGTAAAACGTTTAGATATGTCGACCATTTTTCTTATCCTTTTATCCACTTGTTTCGAAAATTATTTTGAAGTTAATGTATCCAGGATTTTAAGCGTTTTTATCCTCAAAGGCCATGGCCTAGTTTTTACGCACGAAGTCCCAGTGGAGAAAAAACTGCAATTTTTAGACCTAAGCTTAGTGTTCCGGGAGGACCATTTATGCTGGTATTAATTTCCCCGTACTAGCAACGAACTGCTGCCCTTCAATACGGCGGATTCAAAAATTGTGAAGCACGCCATCGCCTCTTTATGAATTGAGTCCTCGCTTTCAAAGTCCTGTCCGCACCAAATGCACGATAGCTTCAAAAATCAGATTGGTCTCCTTTTGGCTGCTGGCTTCCCCTCGGTGGTGTTGACTGCCGTCGTTGAAACCCTGCTCCAAAAAAAAAACGCTGCAGCAGTCCAAAGAATCCTGAAGAAAGGGGCCCTGCGGTAAAACCTGAAGTTATGCCTTATGTCCACAAAGTGTCACACAATTTGAAGAAGGTGGCTAACAGACACAAGATACCGCAAGTTTTTCAACCCCAAATAAGTTGAACAAACTTATACTCCAGATTTGTGGCGCCGAGGGCCCTGGATGCAGTATAAGAAATCGGCGTACCTTCATCCGCTGTATGGAAGGAGTGGTGTACGAGATACCCCTGACCTGTGGAATGTCCTATATAAGCCAAACGGGGAGGTGCATCAACAAACGCCTTGGGGAACATTGCAAAATGTAAAAAATAAGAAAGATAAATATGCCAATTTGGTCAGCCATGCCAAAACGTGCAAGTGTGAACCTAGACTGGAAAAGGAAAGGAATCTGGGCCGGAGCAAGAATAAACAGGCGAGGCTTTTATTGGAAGCCTTCACATAAAGAAAAAGGCAGCTTTGTGTGCGAGTGATACTTCTGTATGCGGCGGAGTACGAGTTTCTGTGCAAAACTGATAATGCGAGGTGATAAGTTACGGCTGTGATAAGGCACGTGGAGAGAAAAAAGTGGGCGTATCCTGAGGATATAAATCTATGTGGTTTTGCTTCTGCAATAAACAGTTGGAAGTTGGTGTTTGTCTGTTGTCTCCTTGTTTCTTTTGTTTTGTCTGTGTCAATTTATTTGCGCCAAGGTGGATTTTTTTTCAAGCTTCAAAAAATGCTAAAACAACTAGCCCAGCAACATGCCTTACTGAATAGCCATCTCTCAACATGTATACGTGGATGCGAGTGACGGAGGAGGGTGCGAGCATGAAAAAGTCGCTTGGAAGAGCTCGTCAAATTTCGCGCGTGATTGTGGGTCCTCTGCTGAGTGTAGAAGTGCATTATTTGTTGCAGGTTTTCATGACAACACAATTCAGTGATTAAGCGAGTTGATGTGCTTTCTTCGCAAGGTGTTTCAGAGCCCCTTTAAACAATGCTAACTTTGTATAAATGCCAAGATAACACTGAATGTTCTGGATAGGATGGATAGAATAATATTTTTCCTGCAATTACTGATACCTTGCAAAGGTCAGGGAAACGGGGGTTTGTTAACGTTGCGCCTAATAAAAAAAAAAGCTTAATATGCTATGGTAAACTTCAAATCATTTTATAAAATTTTGCTATTCTGCTAACGCATATATAACCAAAAGCACCCAGAATTTCCATTCGTGAGCATTCCTTTTTCTTTTAGCAGAGAACAACCACTTTCTGTTCCCGAACGCAGCTTGGCCATTATTAGGCCTTCCATTTCATACTTTAATTCAGCGTAATGTAACATAGTATTTTTCTAGAATTACCGTGTACTAGAAAACTCCTTTAGATGAACATGAACTTTTAAGATAATAGGTGACGATGGGTTTTAAAATCTGAATCATATTTGGCCATCTTTCTAACTTTTGAAATTCCAGAAATGCTTAACGTGAGAATATGACTAGCCTAGAAGTGCGAATTTGCTCTGCAGTTAAACAGAAGAACCGACAAAGAGTGAGCTGAAATTTTAAGTTCAAGTTGCTACTCCATCCTGTCCCATTAACAACTTGTAAAACACCCTTATAGGAAGGCTTTAAAATTTTTCGCGCTGTTTTGCTTCACAATATCAAGAAACCAAACATTTCTTGTGCTGCGCCAAACAGAAAGGTTGCCATGTAACTGTGAAAAAAGATTTAGTTTCCACAAAAGCTTTATTTGGTTTTCCGGAGATCCAAAGTCGCAATTTTGTCAAATCTCAAAACATTTTCACCATTCGTGATAAATTCGTTGTTTCCAAGAAAAATAAATATGACTTTTCAAACTTGACTACTTTTTGTCGAGACATGTGCGCATCATAATAAAACTTTTATTGGTGAGTAAAAGATCGGCATGGAACCTTTGTTACCGTCCTGATCTGACCACTTTGCAAATGACAAAGTGTAATGGAGGCAAACACTGCGCACATCGCAGCGACACCTATATTAGCAAAACTTGCATGCCGACTTTAACCCTAGTTCTCTTTATTGAATGCTCTTGCATTCTGTAAACTACTGCTTAAATGTAACGCAACTGATCAAATTGTCTGCGGTATCTTTCTACGCCTGTTAAATTCAAATACATGACTGGCTCATTATTCTCCGGTTTTCGCCCCAGCTTTAGAATAGGCATATACCATTTTTCGATTTATTTTACTTACATGCATATTATGTGCCGTAGAATTCTCCTTGTCTTCCTGCACCTCTATGTCAAAGACTGGAAAAATTCCGACATCAAGAAGCACCTCAGAGCAGTTTGTCCAATTCTTCACATTCCTGGCGTTATCACCAATTAGCGGCCATTCCTCCAACCCAACAGCTCTGAGCATGTAGCGGATGTCTTCACCTATGTTCTGCTCCTGAAATGCTGAAAAGTGAGTACGCGAAAAAATTAATTATATACGAAATTATTTACTGCCGCGAAATTCCAATGAAAGCACCGGCGACCGATTGCTTCAGGCGTCTGCCAAGTATGCGCCCGACGCGGTGTTCAGGAACTCGTGTTCCCAGGTACCCATCTGTTTCCCAATGGGTACATAGCTTCTTCCAGACTGCGGCTTAACTCCTCCGGCTTGCAATGCTTGCGAAAATTTGCCTCGCTTTTCACTTCTTGCAGGCCTAAAACACTGTAGTCATGCCGCAGTTTGGCTAAGCTGCCTTTTTCCCGCAGAACTGAAATAATAAATATCATCCCAGTGTGCGGTCAGTACCCCACAGGTAGTGCACTACAAATCATGATTTATGAAAGAGCTATGCGATTTGTTATGTTTGCTCTAAAGCCTTATTTTATTGAGCACCCAACGCTAGCCTGCATTTCCCGCTTCCAATAGGTTACTGCTTGCGTGAGCTTGTTTACGTCAGCATACATACTTTTACATATACTGCAGGCCCTTCTTAGGTCCTTGTAAGAGTACATGATGATAAACCCCTCTTGTCGGCAATGATAGTAGATAAAAGAACTGTCATGGGTGATGAGTTAGTCACAACCTGCAACGATTATTTCAGTTCCCTTGCAAGCACTACACATGACCTGCATGTGATGGACCTAATTAAACGTAGCAGATATGAGAGTGCTTTCTCATCAACGGTAACCAGTGGAGAAACAAAAACTACATTTTGGTCCCGTAAGAACAGCAGAAGATGTGATGATTGTCGATTAGAGATAGTTCCGGTAAAACATGTCTTTTATAGTGTAAACAGTATTTTTAATACAGGGGTTTTCATTTAATGACTAAAGGTTGCTAAAAGTTCCATTAGACTCAGAGGGAATGATCGGGGCTGCATGTCTAACTAGAGGCAAATATCAATTCTTTCTATTTTCTCTATTGCCCTCTAAAATGAATTAATGAGAGAACGAAGAGTTTTTTATACACACTTAACATCATTACCCGCTACGAATTGAGATTCAGAAAAAAAAAACGCTCGGTAGAAAGTGCACTGCTCCTGGAGAAGGAAATAACTTTGGGAGCGTTTGAGGGTAAACAGTGGATGCATGCAATATTTATTAATTTCTCGAAGACATGTTAGTGCACTAACTACATAACCCTTAGTGGAAGGCGAGAATATCATGGTTTTCGGAGTAGCTACTTGGCCATTTTGAAGACATCCTGCCCGAGGTAATCAGGTTCGAATTAAATATTTTAAATCTGTGCTGAAAATGTTCCGGAACAGTGCTCCACAAAAAAGCACTCTAAGACCTTTATTATTTACCATATAGATTAATGACGTAGTTAGGATCGAAAAACTATCGACTCCATAATTTACGCTGACGACACTACGGTGCTTTTCTCTATCCTGCCCTTACCTGAACGTCATGAGAAAGCTAATTAGGTGCTCAGTTTTCCAAAGAATAAGACAATTTCAAATTCACAGATTCTTAACACCTCCAAAATAAAAGCTGTACTATTCTGCCCTCGAAACAATTTCACTGATACTCATATCAACGTATGTATTAGTTGCTCTAGCATAGAAATAGCATCCCAAGTAAAAAGCCTGGGCGTCAATTTCTACAAGAACATGTATTTCACCTCCTATATCAGCAACATTTGTTCGAAATTCGCCCGCGCAATCGGCTTGATGTCACGCCTATACATTCTTTTGCCCCAAAACATATATTTTCTACTCTATAATAATTGTTCTCTTCCACGTTGAGTTACGGTTCCCTAACTTGGGGCACTACCACACAACCAAACATTACCATTCTTTTTAGTTGACAGAAATAAAAAGAATACACATTATTACCAGTGATAAATTTTACTTCCACAAAACCAATTTTCGATCAATTGAAACATCTACCTGTGTTCGCCTTCCACAATTACGCAGTTACTTCACACTACGGGAATATCATATTGAAAAATTACATGTATCTCAGAGGCTTTGCCTCATAATATTATGAAGTAACGCATGCAACATGCCTAGTGCTCACGGCTGGGCGCATCGCCCACGAACAAATTACGGACGTCAGGTGTTTAAATATTCTTTATCAATGACTCTTAACTCGGAATCTATCTACTTATTGTAAAAGCAGATTATACAAGTGGTGCATTTCTTTCTTCTTGTGCTAAATTTTCTTAATGTTTCCTGCCCTTTCCAAATAATGTGATCACCACTGCTGTTTCTGCAAAGTGTTTCTCCGTAAGGAGTAAGTGCAGTCAAGCCTCCAGAAGGCTTGTTACTTGACTTGTATGATTCCATATGTGTCATGTAATGCTCAAAAAGTTTCTGGTTTTGATTCTGATAGAAACAAATGTATAAAAATGACTCTAGTGGATCGAAAAAAAGGAAACAGACGCAGGCACAGATAAATTGAAAATGATAATTCACCATGAGAGGGTCATAGCAGCGGAACTGACGTAAATTTATAGCGATTAACACAATCTACGAAAGCTTCGACTCAATTGCATTTCACGACAATAGCTGGCAGCTTATTCTATTAAAAATTTGATGCAAAAAAAGGATATTTATGAGAATGAACTTTTTTGGGTTGGTGAAGTCTTATTATTGCTAGTTCTCGAAGAGGGACGGAATGGCTCCTGAAGATGTGCTTATTTATTATGTTCACGTGACTGTGATGTAGTTAGTACAAATAGATGTCTCGACGGTGCTCAGTGCTATGATAAGGTAAGACCTCCTTCTTTATGTAGGTCAGGTATTCTAGAATCCCTTGAATAGCTTCAATACATGAAGCGTACTGAGTAGGTTTGAAATAATTCTAATTTGTCTTGTATTTCTGCTGGGGCTTCATATATTACCAGCATAGTACAGGAATGATCTGACGAGTGTTTTATATGTAACAAGTTTAGCAGCGACAGGAGCGGTGCCTAATCTTCTGAAGACATCCTACTTTCCTTGGCAGTTGTGACTTCCCATCGTATTGTTCCCACTTCCGATTGCTTAACAACGGCACCGCTAGGTATTTTACATAAGTGGTTTTTGCGATTGGGCCATTATGGCCAGTTCACGGAAAATCTAGTGGCTTGTTTTGTTGGTATAAGCAATGCATTCTGTTCTTATGGTGTTCAGTTTGACTCCCGACTTAATGTACCACTTGCGAACACATGATAAAGATTCATTCAGCGCAAGACATGCTTCTAGTCAAACTATTGCGTATTCATGGCTTCGTAATTTGCACCGAGTCGGATTTGTACCCCGGGGTAAAGGTGAAAATGGTTATTAAAACTACTGCAAGCTTTGTGCGTGACCCTCATCTTCATTTTTCTATATATACTCTGGATCATCTCCCATCGAGTCTTTGTTTTGAAAGCCATTGCTGCGGGTGGCAATAAAGCCTTCTCCGGGCGTTGTCAAGCTCACACGAGGTGGAGGTGCTAGGTCCTGAGGGTATGAAACTTTACTGAGAAATTAAATGCGCTTAACAACAGCATTTGCGTGGTAAAGGAAGAAATTTCCAGCGAGCTTCTTTCGAAAAGAACAAAACTACACACGCTAAAAGTTTTGTCTCTTTACGTACCGCTGCAGGCTTTGAAGAATACTCCAGCTTTTTCTGCGGGACTTTGGTCTGCAGTAGCAATGGTCATGTTTTCAAAGATGGCTAGAAAGGGAAAAAAAAATATTACAGCCGAGTTGCGCAGTTAATCAAATGCAAAGTAGGAGCGCTAGCACAGCTTACTCCTGCCATACTTTCATAATCATTTCTCCACTGTGTTAAGATTTGGTGCGGTTTGGTAGTGAAGGGTGGCTTCAAAAGCACAAACAAAAATTAGACGACTATTTAGGTACAATGCAATGTACAGTGCGACAGAATCGTATAGCCGCCAGTGCAAGCGCTCATACTTTTTCATGAATTAACCGCTGGACCACTACTAGTGCAGTGGTGTAGAGGTTAAGCGATGCAGAAATTCCCCGACTGAAGGCTATTTCAAACACAGCCTCCAGTGGGGCTTGTGGCACCCGTTATTCGTTACCGAGCTCCCGTAAGACTCGCGATTGCACAGGCTGCTATTCACGACGCTGCCCATCTCTCGACCATTTAGATGATTGGCACTGAGCGATAGCACGTTGCAATTCCACAGAATTTATTTGAATTACGCAGTTTGCTCATAAACTGGTGTGCTGGTTGCACCCGCGCTCCTAGCCAGGTGCAACGGACGTACGGACGGCGACTATCCTCTTCTACGAGACCAGTATTGCTATTACATTAATGGAAGACTCCTTTTAGTTGGAGACATTCAAACACACAAAAACGGTGATCACAGAGATTGACTAAGAGCACGACACGCCTAATATTGTTTTCCTTTCCCTTACTTGCTTTTCCTGCTTTCCGCGTTTTGTTTCTTATTTTGGCTGCGCACGGCATACAACGAAAATTATTACGGAACATTGAAAACCACCTACACATCCAACTTAGTTGGGTCAGCGCGGTTAGCGCTGAATTGAAGATGTCAGGGGCTGTGCTGTGCTTCTGGCAACAGCTTTGCAGTTGAAAAACAAGGGATCTATTTAGCGCGTTCAGTGAGGACAATCATTATCATGAGTTTGACACGACAGTCATATATATACCGCTTGAAGCACTTGTGGAGAGATAACGCTCGAGACTACGCAGGAGATGCGCGTTCATCACGGTACGGACTAGCCCGGTGAGGACGACATTGGACGCAGCTTTCCTTATCCGAATCCACGAGTGTACTCCACAGCTGCGAAGTGTGCGTCGTTCCCAGCAAGAGCGATTCTATTGCAGATGCCGCGCCTTCACGTTGGCAGTCAAAATGTACAGATTACTCAAGATATGTTTCTATGATTAGATTATGTACAGCTCACTGCGCCAGCAGACTGTGTAAGGCCTGCTTCAAGTTAAAAGCTTTCGACGTCTGCTCATAAGATCGTGAGAATAACGACAAAAGAGGCACACCAAGATTCTTTTCAGGCGAGGTAGGAAGAAAATGGGCTTTTGCTTACGATGTCACCTTCGCTGACGCGGCTTTGATATTCTTAACCCATTGCTGTTACCTTTTTTCGAGGAGGTGTAATGGATGATTTCTAGGAGCACCTATGCCGCTATTTTTGTAGCACTCATTACACCGGGTATGTGGGTTGCTTTGTTGACATTCTCTTACACATCGCAGGGCCTGTTGCAAGATGCGTGATGCTTTTGAACCCAGAGCCTTGATACCTAGCTCAGCAGGTTAATATTGACTTGGTGCTCTTTCAGCAAGCTAGACCTTTAGGCAAGAAAATATTCGTTTTTCAAGACAACTTTCCATTTTAAAAACTTTATATGCTTAGGAAGCAATAGTTAGCTACCTAATAGGCACAATAGAGTAGAGAGAAAGAAAGAGAGCGTTCCTGAATTCATTAACGAAGAACTCAAAATATTGCGTGCCATATAAAAACATCACAAGTTGTTCGAGGTCCTAAAAACCGCGTGCTTTGAAATAATCCAGGACAATGCAAGGTACCTAGTGCGCATTTCGTTTAATGAGCGAAGAAAAAGTACTAACAAAAACATGCCTCACTTTTTAACGTTTGCCGTATCTGTTCGGTCCGTTGCTCGAACACCCCGTACGATGTTCGTCCTTCTCCATATTTGCTAAGCCACCCACCACAGGCATAAGAGTAAAAATCCTCGCACGGGTCGACGGAGGTGTTCAGTGACTCGTTGATGAGCTTTGCTGAAAGGCAATGCATATTGCAAAAAAAGCATTCTTCCCCCTTTTCAAGGCGAAGTGCAGCTAATGCAAAAGTTAAAAGTGTGACGAGGTTTTTTGGTCAGTATAAAGGAAAGAGGAGTCGATATATCTGTGCTGAGCGTGGCAAACTGTTATCATGCGAGGAAGTATCTTGCGATGCCAATTATAATAATGGCTTAATAGTGAGGAGAGTCAAACTGACGACGTTAACGAGAATTCCGGACGTGGTATAATGATTTTTCAATATCACAATGAGAATAAACCAGCTTCTAATTTGAGCTGGTGGAGGTAGAGGGAACCTATCATAGGCGGCCTTTGGAGGGGCTCCAAGTGTTTTGTAAGACAATGCTGAATGGATCTGATAATTTTTGTTACATCTCGGATATTAACCACCACTACTGTTAACATCATGATCATTCCGCTCATATTTTTAAAGGCTTGAAGCAGAATTTGTTTCCTTTGGTCTAATTCGTTCAAATATAATTCGAAAAGCGGCGCTCTGATCTTTGAATTGAGACCAGGCAGGTATAGAACTGGCTGAGAGGAAAGAAACTATCATATTGGCGCACGTGCAGTATGGAATAAATCTGTATAAACAGTTGCGCACATTTTAGAACAGTGCGTATTAAGTATTCAGGCAGATGTCGACAGAGGCACAGTCACTCTCCCCAGGCGTTATCTTTTAGAGGCAACGAAGTTAATGTCATTGTACCTGTGGCGTACGCTACTAGAAAACGGTAGGGACACTGGCGGTTTGGAGGGCGGCAGCGACTTAAAAACTCAGTTTAAAGGTGCAAACCTGGCATAGGGTTGATGTCAATAGGTTTATAATTTAAAAAGTGCGAATTTCTAGGAAGTATTATAGAGTTTTACAAGTTCGTCAGCGAAATATAGCGGCAAAATTACCGAACATAGTAGCCCCCCCCCCCCCCCCATTCCAAAGGGGACGTTTTTAATATACATCAATCCTGCGCCACTGCCCTATGTACAAAACAGAAACACGCAAAAGGGTTGATGCCCAGAGAAAAAGCTGCAGATATGGCAAACACCAATCTTCTTGAGCGGACATGAAAAATGTATTCCTGCATTGTAAATTAGAGGCTAGAGGGCAAATATAGTTAGTGTCCCTGATTAGTAATCCTACCGTGGTACTTACTACGATCGGATGAGCATCAAAGAGGGAATTGTTTAACTTTGAAACTCCTCCTCAATATCAACATGCATCCCCAGCATTGGCGAAGCTGTGCTTTAGAAGACAATGAAAGGAACAATTAAAGGGAGGGGACTCTCTTACATTACCTCGTGCTTGACATTCTGTGCTTTCGCAGACGTAGAAATTCTCTGAAAGAAAACAAAACACCTTTGTTGCCAACCAGCACGAATGGTTTCACTTTGCACACCACATGGAAGACTACAGCGATGACGGGAACGCACGCAATGTTTTCGTTTTTTTTACGGTATTTTACAGGCCAGGAATAGTTCGTCAACCCGCCTCGGGGTGGCTGAGTGGCTTTCACTGCCGCCTGTTGACACCGAATTCGTGGGATTCTATCAAAGCTGCTACGTTCGGATTTCGATAGAAGCGAAATACCAAAATGTGCATGTGCTGTGCATTGTCAGAGAAGGTTAAACAACCCCAGGGGGTCTGGATGAATCCCGCAGACTGCAGTGCGTCGTCCCTTATAGCTGATGTGCCCATTTGGCATATTAAACTAGATCTCAGGTGCTGCTCACATAGCTGGAGTTCATCATAGTTATTTGAAGAGGCATAATTGAAATCAAGACCATGCTAGAGATAGTTCGAAATTAGTGGCACACGCAGAGCTTTTCTTAGCATTGTAATACATAGACTGCATGTATATGCTGCATTTCAACAACCCCCACCCCCTAGAGGCCAGGAAACAAATGGCAGGCACATGGTAGCGTCATAAATGAAGCAGGTCCTTGCGAGAAAGAAAGATGAATAATAATGTGTGCAGCAGCAGATTCCTGGCGGTGACACTAAACGAATCAAGCACTTGTGACGAATTCTGTAGGAAGTGTGTGCTACGAAAGGAAGCGAGTGGTACTGGAGCGAATCAGATGAAAGGCAGCTCGGAGGTGGTTGCGACGACACTATTCTTCTTCAGAGAATGATTAGACTTGCTAACAGAATGCTCTGGCAGAGAGCCTCGCTGAGATGCTTACGTGAGAAGGGGAACATCCGCGTCCCAAATACAGCGCTAATCTCACATCGACCTCTGCTGAGACTCAAGTGGTTTTGGTTGTAGCCTGTGACATCTGCACCTCGATCGGTGAGTACGAGACATATTTCATTCAGTCAGGAATTCAGCCATACCCGGACGTTGGTTTCTTCCCTTTTTGCCAGCGTCGCTTCAAGTTTCAAGGGGCGGTTTAGTGAAGAGATTACATACTTTCGAGTCATAGCTTAACGGTGAGGTTGCCAGGCTGGTTCGCGTCGGGCTGTCCTCACTGGCTATCACTTACTGATACCACCTCGGGAATTGCGCTGCCGGCAATTGGAAGCATGCAAATGCATTAATTCAGCGCTTCCCTTCACTCCCACAGCGCTAAAATATAGTAGGAGCCAAAGGCATAGCATATTTGCATATACGCACACGCCCGAGTGCGCAGCCAAAATATAAGCTCAGTCACCCTACGCGACAGCTAGCGCTCATGCCATCGGTCTACGGAGAAGTAGGCAGAGCATGGCCGACTTTAGTCAGTATTTTCAGCTTTGGAGGATTCACTCCGACGCCGATGGTACACCTTATGTCCAAACTAGCAGCACTCTATCGGTCAAGCACGAGGGATGCATACTAGCGTACACTGAGTATGTTCCATTGCCACACTAGCTTTCCTTGGCGCAGACACCGCTCAGCCGTATCCGTGCTCTCTGTCGAGAGCAACGGTAACATTCGCTACCAAGGTTACGGAAGCTCAGGCGAACACAAGTCTTGAAAAATCTGTGGAAACCAATTACGGGGCATGAGAAGATTTATGAAGAGCAGCTAGTAGCTTGCAGAGGGAAGAAGAGAACGGGTGAAGCGGATTCGTAGATTGGGGAATATTTAGGAGGTCACAGCTAGGTAAAATTTGTCCCCTCCAGGGTCAAAGATGATGCTACTAATTACCCTTTTTGTCGGGGCTGCATGAGAGCCGAAATAACGTTGCCCATCATGCTTACAAGTATTGGAACGTCACGCGGAAAAAGGTATAACGGCCGCAGCGCTTGAGGTATTCGTACTGCGCTTCTATAAGCTCAGTGGCAGTAGTATGTCATCCTTGGCGCAAGAGAGGAGTAGGATTGAGAGTTTGAACGGCGCTCCTTTGTCGCCGCGGCAGGTTTAAACAGCCACTCGCGAAGATGATGTGACAAATGCGGGCGAACGAATTGCTAAATCCGAATAGGGGGTGAGTGTTGTGTTATGCCAAGTGCTAAAGCAGTGGAAAAACGTAGAATGTGCTTTGCAACCGGAAGAGAAGCGTCAGATGGCGAGGACTCGTAAAGGTTTGAAATCAGCCAGGGAGAACGAGAGCGCAAAAATAAAATGGCTGGGCTCCAACCTGGCTTGATTGTAGTTACACGAGTGAAAGCTCTGTTAAGCCTGGTGAGACACGGTTCGCTTGGTATGAATGTTTTAGTATGGCACATCAATGCTCTTAACCACGTGATGCCCACTGTCTCAAATCAAATGTAGAGGTCAAGGGACAAGGTCGAGGTGAAAGGTCAAGGTCAGGAACCAGATGGTCAAAGTCGTATGATCGCGTGGTGATACTAGCATAGCTTGGGCCATACCGCCACGCAGTTCGGTTTGACCTTGTGAGGCACTGAATGTCATTCTCTCCTCCACAATGAAATTGGATGTTTACCCCGAACAGGAGAGCTTTCGCTCTAATAAGCAAAAGCAGCCCAAGAGGCGACACCTCGCGTAGCCAACGATTCGGGCGGTTATATTTACTCACCTAACATCATTATGCGCTGAGCATGAGTGGGCTACACCCTTCTAGAGATGCAAATCCATTTTTTTTACGAGGGTGTGGAACACATTGCGAGCGCACAAAGTACTCATAACACTGATATAAAACGTACCTTCTATAACATAAGGCGTAAATTTCACTGCTACCTGCTGTTACATCATGTGGAAAGGTGTACTTACCATTTCGATCGTAATCTGCACTGGCGTATAAAGGTAGTAAAGCCGGTAAAAGGAATAGGCCGAGAAGGATGAGCTTCATGACGTGGTTTACTTCTGCACCTAACAGAGGCTCCTTTAACTGCGAACAAACAGGTTCTTCTAGTAAGAAATAGAGCAAAAATTTGCTACATAATGACGTTCATTACCTCAAGGCAAAAGGCATCAATGAGAATTAAAATGAACGGTGAAGGTTGTGATTAGCTGGAGACAGACATTCAGGTTAAACCCGCATGTGAGCTTAGTTGGAAAAGTTCATTGCTCAATGTTCCACAGCAAAGTTTCAATTTTTTATTCAATATTTAAAACAAAAAAGTGCGGGCAGATTTCAATACTAGCAAGCAACTAACGAGTACATATAAGTATAAATTCCTTTCTTTGGCGGCTAATCTAATACAAGGGAAGAATCTAGAACGAGTTGATAGTTCATAATAAGAGCAATCGCTGTGCAAAAAGGGCAGCACAAGAACAAGAACCAGACGCAAACCTGCTGCACGGCTCTCTTTGGGGTGAAATACATGTGAAAAGGGCCACAACATAGCATCACCGCACCAAGAAAAGGCAAGAACCGGGCCGAGTAAATTCTTCTGGTCACCAGAAAACCGCTGCGCAACAAGCGGCAGTGCGGATCAAACTCAGCACCTTCCAAATGCGAGGTGGATGCTCTGTCACAAGACCACCAATCCGGTGCTCTTTTTGCGTTCGTACTGCTTTTTTCAATGTCTGGATCCCTATGATAAACTAATACATTTGCTTGCCGTGTACTGGAGATATGTTCTTTGCCAGCTCATGTGTTAGCTATTTGCCGGGTTCAGGACACCATCGAGTGCCTTCTAAAATGAGTGCCTTTCATAAAACGAATCCTAAATTAGTCACTTGCAAGATTAAGGTGTTCGGTTAAGCTGGTTGTAAGAGCTCAAAAACGCATTTTCCGGCCAGCATCTCGTAAAATCCGTGCGGAGGGGCAGTGTGAGCTTCAAGGAAATTTGAAGCCAGCCGGCCGCGTCGTCGGTGAGCTGACAGCAGGTGAGCATCAGTTGCAGCCGCTGTACAACGCACGATTTCGTTCCATTGGCCGAGGCTGACTTTTCAGCTCGAATTCGCCCGTTCTGCTGCGAAGGGCGGGGAAGTAGGGAGAGTGCTCCGGAACGAAGGTACTAAAGCATGCGACCCCCCCGCGAGAGGAGGAAGAGGACGCGCAGGGGGATGGAGGGGGTTCGCTCTAAACGCAGATACGGAGACACCCGGCCTTGCCGATGCCACGACTACGGCTAATTTAATGAAAAAGTCGCTTTTGGCGCGTCGGTTGCGGGAAGTCCGTCCCTTCTTCCCGCACTTTAAGGTTCGATGCGTAAAGGCGCGCGGAACGGCAGGGCAGGAGCGTGCCTGGAACGGCACCGAACTTCCGTTGGGGGTGAGCTCCTTAAAGCAGCTTTTCGCTTTAAAAAAATTGGTAGTGTTAAGCTTAGCGGATAGCGAATTAATCAGCGTGAGCTTCTTGGCATTAGCAGCCGAATGGACCTGAGCGGTGCAAGCCTCTGGTACGGCGGCAACATGGGTGTCCACAGCTAGACCGGGAACGTAGACAGCAGATTTGTTCTCTCACGCTTGCGATCTCGAGGGAAAACCTCAACCGCAGAAGACTCCGCATAGTGGAGCCTTGCCGAGAGCACCTGCAGCGCTTTTTTTTCTGCCCAAGTGGGTCATGCTACGTGCTCCGGCGCCACCAAGTGCCGCAATATTCCAAACGCTTGTGCTTTGGAGACAGCAGCTGCAAAGAAGGCGCGCGCTGAAATGCTTTCGGGGCGGCGCAGTTGCGAGGTGACACAGCTGTAACGTTGTCTCGGGATGCACGGGGTGAGAGAGTGCAGAGTGCCAGATGTTAACTCTGTAGGGGATGGAACATTGGCGCTTCTGAGAGTTGTGGGCTGTGAAGGGTGTTGCAAATGGGTTGCAAGCCCCAAGGGTAGCGTTGGCCTGGCGGCTTGGGGCAAAGCTGGAAACATCCGAAGGTCCCGGCAAAGGATGAGTCGACTGGCAACAGAACAACTTGTTTATTCTGGCATCGCAAAAGAGCAGCCGGTCAGGGCGACCACGTTACTCGAAGGAAGAAATCGAAGTCTCTCTGGCGTCCGGGGCAGCTGCTCTTATACCCACGGAGTCGAGGGCAAGAAGGACCCGCTCGGGATGAGTCGCACTAGACGGCGACGCACGGACATGTCGAGACGTGGAGAGACGCGCCCGCCGGGCCGGCGCCGGTCAGACCTCCTAGCCTCCCAGTTGGGGAGCTCCTCTCCCCGGCTGCCGCGCTTTGACAAGCGTGGGCACCAACATGCACACACACACACACGCACACACGACGACACGTGGCATTGAAACCTGCCTGGACGCGCTTGGCGGGAGGCGTTGCGGCAGCGATGAACGGGCCCAAAATGACCGCCACTTTGAACGAAGCCCCGGCGTCCGTTGCATCCGCGCCGGCTATACCGCGCGTTGTAGGCGAAACGTAACAAGGGTCTGTTTTCACTCTTTCTCGCATGCGCGAGTTAATTCCCTCTTGCTTCAATGCTTCAATGCCTCACTGGTGTGTCACTGGTGTGGCCCCTCTTAAAACGCAGGAGATGCAACTCACGCGGTAAAAAGCGGCAAAACATTGGAGGGCGCTTAAGCTTCGCATTTAAGAGTGGAAAGCGACAGCGTGTTGCAGCACTACCAGGGAGACGCCGGAACGAGATCGCCGGTTCGGCGCTACGCCTTGCCCGTTAGACAAATCGTTCTGCTACGTACGGTGAAACGGACGCGCGTAGCGGAAAACCACGTAGAAGCGCTGGCGCCTTGCCGAAACAAGCGTGACTCATGTTGCAGTCGTAGTTCGTCGGCACATCGTTCTCGACCAACCCGGTGCCACGAACGCCAGCACAGCTTCCGCGCCGAACGAACGGGCAGCAAGCCGCAAGCTTCCTGGTGAACGCGCTTTGGATGTGCGCTGTGTTGTTCGCCGCTCACCGCGTGATTCCTGCATGCCCTCACGGCCCCACTGCTCCCGAATGACACGAGCGGGAGGCGCTGCCGTTGCGCGCCATCTGTTGGGGCCACGGTGGTTGGGGCAATGGCGTACATTGCGGGGAGGAGGAGGAGCGAGGAGGAGGAGGATGATTTTTCGCTCATGGCTAACGCCGCTGACACCGACTTTTCTGTGACACGGGGCTCTTAACGCTGTCTCGTTAAATGACCTCCTGAGACTGAAACCGCGGAAGAGGTCTTGGTTTCGCTCTACGCGAAGTAAGGCACAGTCGGGGCTCGGCCATAAAACAAGCAAGCGCGTTTTCAAACTTGGCGCCTTTCTTCAAGTGTGCATAAAATCGTCAAGGCTGCGCTGAGAGTGGATTACTCATACCCTCGGTTCGAGCGTTCAGGAGCCACTTGATACGACAGGAATGGAAGCCTACCCGAAATGTCTCTTGGTTGCGCAACGCCTGCACGACTTCTTACGTGCTGAGTGAGTCAAATGCTTTCTTATAGCAAAAGAAGGGCTACATATAGTTAGAGCCCTTATTCTGCTCGACTCTTTGTCATTTGCTTGGTGGCGTGAATATGGTCTTTTTTTTTACTAGGCTTTTCAAAAGCCAGCCTGGTAGTTTGTTGACTGATCTATGGTTGACTAATCCTGTTAGCATTTACGTTATGCATGTACCTTCTGGCAATGGACAATAACTTCAGCGGTAAATAACGTTTCTACTCATTTCTAATACAACATTATAATGTTAGCGCTGTCACCCGTTGCCGGTGTACTGGTGATGCTGCTTTTGCTCATAGGAAGAAAGGAAAGAAAAGTGCACGGGCCTGCCTACTGGCTCAAGCCATGCCACGCTCGCTGCCGCGTGGTGAAAAAAGGAGAGTTAAAGGATAGGAGAGCAAAGGTAGAAAGAAAAGGCGCGCGATAATATGCCCCGGGTTGATCCCGGAGGCAGTGCAATACCGGGCCGACCCGTACCAGAGTGCTTCAAGCCAAGCACTCCGCCATATTCCAGAAATGAGTTTAATACCTTGTGTCTAGGGACGCGCAGCAGATATTAAATCAGATAACAGATATATGGCATGTTGCATCTACACTGCATGTACAGCGCAGAGAGGTTTTCTGGTACAATCTCCACGCGCTCTGTCATGAGATCTGCAGGTACCGGATCATCACCTGTCGCTTTTCTTCTTGGCATGCACCTAAGACGCTCTCAAGTTCTGTTTGTCAGCGGGAGGTTCAATTCCTCCAGAACACTGCGCGCGCTGTTGGCGTCCGGATGACTGGCTTCCGTACACACATGTATAAAATTCATTGGTGACTTTGGCTATTCTCTCCACAGTTCAATGACAATGCCTTCTTTCCGTACTTACGCCTTATTTTTCCTTTTTCTTCGCTTGCTTTTTATAACCTTCAGGCTGCCTGTGTTTTTTTTCAGCGCATGCTTTATTGTCTTAATTTTGTGTTTGTAATGTAGGTTACTGTATCTTTATTGATAAGCTTTGGAAGTTCTGCCAGTTCTATTTTGTCCCGGTGGTTAGAGGCTTCCATTCTTTGGGACTTAATTATCAGACCCTTTGCTTTCTGAGAGCTTGCCAGTATGCTGTTATTGCGTAGTCTGTAGTGTTATTTTAAGATTATCATTTGTAGCTGGACATGAAAGCTTCATTGACCACTCCTGAATTGAGTTATCTGTTCTGTAGCGAAATCTTGGTGTCCTCTACTTTTTCCCTTCTGTCTAAGTCTTTGGTGCGGATCTTCCTGAATTTTTGTATAATTGCCGCTGCTCTAATTCATGCTGATTTCACACCTCACTATACTAGGGTCACAAAATTTCACCTTAACGCGTCCCTCTAAAACATTGCCAGCATGCGCGCACTGTACAAACTCTTACACAAAGTTGTTCAGCTTCTAAAGCAGTACACGAAAGTTTTTTTAAGTATTGTTTAAGAAGATCGCCACTGCTCGCGCACTAGTCAGTTGCAATTATTTTATTACGTCTGAAAAAATTGTTTTCTGAGTAGTTGCCGCCGCCTTGCTCGGCCGCCACGATACGTGCCGGCAGCTGGAAGGCCCAGGCTCTGGACGACACGTACTCCACCGATGAACACGCCGTGTGCGCGGACGCGTCGAAATGCGACTCCAACACATACGCGGCCTGCGTAGCCACGCCAACCACAACTCTCATCAACGCTGCCGAAGAGTTCGCGATGGCGCTGACCATCGCAGATCCTCGCACACGCACGATTCTCAGTTATTCTATCGAGCAATTCGAAATTTCTCGACGAACTCAATTTGTCTACCTGCCGCACACACCCTCCGCGGCTGCACTCTCGACCGCACTGCAAGCTTAGTGTGGGTACCTGCGCACGCGGGCAACTCTAGGAACGAGGGGTCGACTGTTTAGCCCGAGACCTAATCAACCGGGCAGCCGACACCTAGAACCCGGATGCTCTCGCCGAGGCCCCGCTATCCTATGCGGAAATCACCAACTTCTACAAGGAGACAAGACGCGTGTGCCCGCCTCCCCACCCCGACCTCGACAGAGCGCAAGCCACCATGCTTCGCAGACCGCAGAAAAATTCGATTCTCAGTCATCTCTGACGGGGAATATGACCCTGTCTGTCCTAATTGCGACCACGGAGGGTTTGCCACTCAGGCACACATCCTTTGTGGATGCGAGCGTAACCCGCCCCCACGAACTTTACTGCCAGCTCCCTCCTTGGAGGGTTGGACCCAACTTCTTGCAAGACGAGACAAGAAGACACAACTCGCACTCGTCTCGTGGGCTCAAGACGTCGCCCCTACCTGGGGGCCACACTCAGTCCACCTGCCCTAACTCCCAACCCTCAAATGGCAAATAAAGTTGTTCTCTCTCTCTCTCTTTTATTCTGGATGTGGATTTCGCGTTGTATCACCAAGAATCGAGAAACTCTAAAACAATTAAATGCATTTGTTGCACAGAAAGAACATTGCCTGCGCTATACCGGACCGAAAGCTCTACTCCCCGAGCACAAAGATGAAGTTCATGCGGTTCTAAAATTTGACCTTCAATCCTGCAGGAGGAAAGGCTGGCTCTAACATCGTGCCACATTACTCGACACGCCTCACCGCAGCGGCATGCGTGCGTTGAGCTGATGGTGCTTGCTCGCTTCGCAATTATCGAACCACGTGACTCGCTGTGCCGTGCCACAGCTGCGTATGCGGAGCCGATGGCACTCTTGCAACTGCCGGAAATCGCGTAAAGCGCTGTTCGCTATAGAAAAATTTGGAGGACGCTTAAGCTTCGTCTTTAAGACTGAGACGCGACAGCGTGTTGCAGCGCTGCCAAGGAGTGCACGGATAGCCAATGCCCGTTCGGAGCGACGCGTGGCCAGTTGGGCAATTTAAGGAAAGAACGCCTGCCTCACATATCTCGGTGGACACACGAACCACGCCGTAAGGGAAGGAAAATGCCTTGTCTTACGCCGCGGGGTTAGGTGTCCACCAAGAAGCGCCATTTTTCGCTCACGGAAAAAGACGCCGACGACACCGGCTTTTCTGCGACACGAGCTCCTTAACGCTGTCCCGTTAAAAGCGTGTGGCGTGCGCTTATATTCACACAAAGCCATGGATGAGCAACGGGCCGGGACTAGTGCTCCGACCATGTATCGTCGCCGTTCAAGCCAAACCACTGATATGCGTTAAAGTTGAAGCAAAACTAAACCATGTATAACCATGCTTAACAGTTATCCCGCTTCTCTTACAGGTTCAGCCGGTTTGAAGCAGTGCTAATTCTATCGAAGACACCTCAGTACGTCAGTAGAGATCCCTGTTTTAGAGTATATTGATACGCTTTATCCTGAAGAAAGTGAAATTTGCCCTCGGAACTAAGCTAACCAGAAAGGGTGTGGCTGGCGGCGTAGGGCTAACGTAGCCAATCTAAACTACAGTTATGAGTCAAGTCTGCAACTTGCACTCATGCGCAGGAGGCAAGCAACCCAGTGGTAACATCTCTGGATGCTCAGCCTGTGCGAGCATTTGACATGTCTAGAGATGAGGGATAGTCTTCCAAAGTTATGTTAATGTCATGCGTGGAATCAATACTTGGAGACAAGTTTGTTGGTGAGTTGCATGTAAATTCCTTTTCTGGGACTTGTGGCGGGCCGTTGACGCTTCTTTTGGCTATAATAGAAAGGCCGATAAGTTGTCGACATCATCATCTGTGGCTAATCCCCTGCTCCTCACAGCGCCTCGATGGTTACCATCTCTAATGACAAAGTACTTTTAAAAGTGTGTGTCCTTAAACTCCGAGCACCACGTGAGCTTTTGCTATTGGGGAATAAAACAACCTAGATGTCTAAAGTTAAATCTCATAATGGGACCTATCGGGAAATGGACTATAGTTGG
>JARKHS020031956.1:0-11165 GCA_030143305.2 Amblyomma americanum
CAACATGCTTAAGATTATGTGCAACTTTATGCGAATACGGGATCACAACTGGTCTAATTTTCTTTTCTGAGGTTCCACTTTCGTCTCTTTTTTCTTTTCGTACTTTCTTCACCTTTTTTAGTAAAGCTTCGCTGACTGAACTCAAGAGCGAAGGTGGAAAGCTCGCCTGTTTTAGCTTCCGAATCTGGGCGTAAAAGCTTTCCTGCGCTTTGTGGCAAGACGACTTCTTTAGAGAGGATTCCAGGCACATCATGGCGACGGCGCGCTTTACCGTTTTCGAATGCGTAGAGCCGTACGGCAACAGTTCCTTGCGGGCACGGGGGCAATACTTCCAGCATGCGCTTTCGTCAGTAATAGTGATGTCAATATCTAAAAACTGCAAGCTATTTCCCTTCGGGAGCTCATATGAAAAATCTAAGCATCCAGCGTGATTTTTAAAATCAGCTAAAACTTCTTCCACGACCCGCTGGTAGGACAAAGATGATTGTTTCCTTAATGCAATTAAAAAGTCGTCAACGTACCTAAAACTCTTCAAAACACTGCCGTCAACAAAAGCACCTGCCAAGGCTTTGTCAATACCCGCAAGAAAAATGTTGCACAGTATGGGTGCCACACACGAACCAATACATATTCCGTTCTTCTGCAAATAGACCCGATCCTGGAACGAGACAGTCGTGGAACCCAAGTAAAATTCTAAATGTGTCAGGAAGTTATCTACTGAAATGCCCGCGGAATTTTGGAAGGCAATTGGGCCATTTTCCTCAATGCAGAGCGAAACAGCCGCCAGCAACTCTGGTTGTGGAACGGAGTAAAAAAGATCAACAACGTCAACTGAAAAGATATATCCGACGAACTCGTTGTTACTCAAAAATTCACTAATATCAAGGCTGTTCCTTACAAAGAACGGATCATCTACTACCAAGGTTTTGAGCTGTTTCAAAAGATAGCGGCTAACCAGGTTCTGCCAGGTGCCTCTTTCACTGACTATGCACCTAAAAGGGACAAGTTCTTTATGGGTTTTGGCGGTAAAAAATACATCCAAATTATTACTCTTGCAGTCACGAACACCGTTTGCGAGCTTAATCAAACCCAGCTCCTGACACAAAGAAAAGGCTTGACTTTTTACCTTCCCTGGTTTCAGTTTTGTCGCCTTGAAATTTCGGCGAATGGCCTCATTCGCTTTTTCACCGAACATGCCCGCCGGCATGGCGACGAACCCTCCTTCTTTGTCGGCCTGCATGAGCCGAAGGTCATTGTTCCGGAAAAAATTCACAACACGCTTCGTTGGCGATCGAGGACGGCGTCCGGCGTTGGGAACGGTCCTGATGAGGCTATCAACCCCATCCAAGAGGCATCTTTCTTTGTCCTCTTCATCGGCTTTGTTGGCCAAACTTCGATTCACGGAGAGGAGCTCATGCTGCGAGATCTTGGGCTCTAGGCTGTACTTTGGACCTTTCTTGAATATCCCAGCGATGTCTTCCGGCAGGCAGGCTCCTCCTAGAACTTGAAGCGCCGTGCCGGCACCTTGCTTTTTCTTGCTTCTCTTTGGTAACGCAAGAAGCGACCTTCGCCACAAAAACTCTGTGGTCTGATCTGCGAGCTTTCTCATAGAGCGTAGCTTTACGACGGCGATGCTCAGTGGATCCCGGGCCATGCAGATGCATTGAAGCCAATCCCTGTACAGGCGAACTTGTCGCCACAACTCTGAACGTAGAATCCGGCACATTCTTTTCACATGTCCAAGGGAAGGCCTGGTGAACCCAAATAATGCGGCGATTTCATGAGGTACAAGTCCATTCTTGTTGCAGTATCCGAGAACCCTTGCACGGCACGTCGTACTAGCAATGTGGCTGATTACCACGGAGGCATCTGGAAGGCTTGAAGGATTGCATATAAAAGGGCCCACAGTAGAAGAAAGGTATGTCAGTAAAACACTCTCCGGGGCATGTTGGTTCATAACTAACAAGAATAAAAGCGCAACAACACGACACAAAGAAGGAGGAAACCGACAGGACAGGCGCTAACTTGCAACACTTTACTGTCTTCATAAACCGCAGCGTATATATCAACCACAGGGGGGGGGGGGGGGGTAAAGACAGATAGGGGGGAACACAGTTGAAAGCACGTGCGTAGAAAACTCGAATATGGCACAACAAGAACAGGTGATTCCGCAGATACTATGCCATATCTAAAAACTGACATTCTTTTTTATACATCACGATCGACGGGGTGCTAACACATGCACTCCCACTCTTACATATTCTGTGCGCTTCTATCAATTCGCGTGCGATCGTGTCTTTACTTTTGCAGATCACACTTGTTTCCAGAAGTTTTGCTCCACATGCCTTCTTTCTTCCTTCTTCTCCTTTCCAGCAATCCTTACAGTGAATCGGTAGATTTGACCCGGTTCCATTCTTTAATGACAGACTGTGTTCTCTCAAACGGTCATTAGTACATCGTCCCGTTTGGCCGATGTAAGTTTTACCACACGTCAGTGGGATGCTATACACAACTCCAACCGCACAATCTACAAAAGGATTAGCATGTTTCGTTTGGCAAACTTTATTCTTGTCCTTATCCGGGTTAGTCATTCGGCACAATGCGGCGAGTTTCCTGGGAGCAGAAAAAACCACTGGCACCTTGTACTTGGAAGCAACTGTGTTTGCACAGTGTTTGTGGGGAAAGGAAATGGCGTTGTATCTGTCTCATATATCATTGGACGCCTGAACCGCGCCTTAAGGGCAGGAATAAAGGAGGGAGTGAAAGAAGAAAGGAAGAAAGAAAGAGGTGCTGAAGTGGAGGGCTCCCACCAGCATCGGCATCATCTCTACTGGCGCTTGGACCGGGAGCTTGTACGACGCAGCCAACGACGCCAGCCCAAGCACGTCGAACGCAATCTCGACGCCGGCTACTGGACCCATACAACGCCGCAGCCCCACCGAACCAACCGTGAACACGAACGCCGACCAGTAACAGTAGAACGCTAGAAGCAGACGCTGGTAGCAGTGTTCCCGGGTCGTGTGTATTTGTAGTCCTTGTGTTTTGCGTCAGATTGTTAGGGTCGTGCGCTTGTATGTGTGTGTCATGTAGGGCGTACTAAATGTGCGTCTGTGGGGGTACAACCTGTCCCCTAGTCCCTTCTTTCGGTCCGAGTGTTCTCCCGGGAGATCGGTGGCAAGAATTAGTGGCGAGCCTGTGCCAAGGTTTATTTCCTTTTTCTTGCTTTGTCTCGAATTTTTCCGATCTCTCGACGGCAGAAAGTATGGATTTGGCAATAACGTTAGAACTGGCGCTCAAGCTAGGTTTAAGCAAGAGAGGCGATGCGTCTCAGCGATGAGGAGAAAGAGGTGGCAAAAAGGCAGACAGAGGAAAGGACGCGCGCCCGCGTATACGCTCGCGAGGCAGAAGAGCGAGGGGATAGAAAAGAAGGATAGAAAGGGAGGAGTTTATTTTGTGGAAACATGCGCATGTCGCGGAAGGATACGAGGAGATCACGGACAATGATCAGCGTTCGTTAGCGGGTAGAGAATCTCCTAGACGGCCAGAGTTTGTCCTGATGGCTCCTTTCGATGACAAAAGAGATGATCTCGGCGCATATCTGCAACGATTCGAGCGGATAGCTTTGGGTCCAGGTTGGGAGCGCAATGAATGGGCCACGGCATTGAGCATGTGTTAAGTCGGAGAGGCGCTGAATGTGTTTGGAAGGATGCCTGCTGCTGATTCCATGGACTACGAGAAAGTCAAAAAGGCGCTCCTCCAAAGATTCAGGCTTACGGCAGAAGGTTTTCGTGAGAGATTTCGCACGGCGAAACCTGAGGATTCGGAAATCGCTAAGCAGTTTTCCTGCAGGCTATCCAACTATTTTGGTAGGTGGCTTGATATGTCAAACACAGAAAATAGTTTTGAAGGTTTGCGTGACAAGCTGGTAACAGAGCAATTTTTAGCGTGCTGCAGGTCAAAGCTGGCGCTATTTCTGTAACAGTTATGTTCACTAGAAGCGTTTGCCGACACTGCAGACCAATTTCTCGAGGCTCAAGGCTTGTGAAATATGAGTAAGGCAAGGGAGGAAACACAAAAGGTCCTAGAGACAGATTCGACAAAACCAAGAGCATATCGTGGTGCATCTAAGGCGCCAGTAAGGTGTTTTCTCTGCCGCAAGGTGGGGCATGGTGGAGTTGACGGTCGGACTAGTAGCGTTGCCCGAAAGACACAGGATGTGTGTCAGGGTTGTAAGAGGAGGGGTCATACTCAGGATTCATGAGTGCCGATACAGAACGCAGGACCAAGCTGCATGCGTTGTCGATTCTCGGGCAGAACTTGTCACACCTCCTGAAGGTCCACAGCTGAAAGAATAGCAAACGCCGCAGGGAAATGGAGCGGTGAATGGAACATCCAAGTCGAGAGCAATAATGTCGGTGATGGTTGGGCAAAGAGCGGACCGTCCTGTATTGGTTCTTAGAGACAGCGGAGCCAACACAGTTTTGGTTCGGAGGAGCCTGGTGAAGGGCGAGGATCTTACAGGGAAGCGTCGGCCGTCACTCTTGCAGATGGCACAGTAAGGTACCTTCCCGAAGCCAGGATTCTAGTGTCTACGCCATATTATACTGGGCAGGTAATGGCAAAATGCGTTGAGCAACCCAATACGATCTCATCTTGGGAAACGTTACGGGTGCAAGAAGTTTCGAGGACCCCGGTCCCGAGTGGAGGATGATCGACTTTTAAGAACACCCAAAAGAGGAAAGCCCCTCGACAGCTCAGGCGGGTGATGGTGCAGTCAGTTTCTAGTCGTCAGTGGTGACAAGAGCTTAGCGACAGCCCGAGCAGCGCAGCGTCCGCTCTCTACTCCTTTAATGATGTGCCTCAGCGTAACACCGGGCGAAATTGCTGTTAGGCAAACAAAAGACCTTAGCTTGAATGTCTGCTTAGAAAGAGTCAGGGAAAAAGGGAAGAAATAAGAGTCGTACGTCATTCGAATATCAATAGGTATATGGTCTTGTGTACAGGGAATGCATATTTAGCTCAGGAAGGCGGGTCCAAGCGCTGGTGTTACCGAGAGATATGCGAGAGACAGTGCTACGCTTAGGACATGACGCCATTATGGCCGGACACCAGGGTGTTCAAAAAACGGTGTCTAGGATCACCGAGGAGTTCTGGCCAGGTGTCTAGAGTGACATTATACGCTTTCTTCGCTCATGTGACGTGTACCAGCGCACAGTTTCGAAGGGAAGAGTGGGTCCCGTACCTTTTGGCAATATTGAGGGAAATATTGAGTGACCGGGGCTCGAACTTCAGATCGGAACTAATGAGGGAGGTTAACTGCCTTTTGTCAGTAATGCAGTTACTGACAACTCCTTATCATCCCATGCGTAATGGGCTTGTAGAGGGGTTCAACAGCCCCGTCAAAAATATGATCAATAAAATTTGCCAGGAGAGACCTACTGATTGGGATAGATATCTCCCAGCTCTTTTGCTCGCTTACCGCGAAGTGCCGCAAACGAGTCTTGGTTTCTCGTCCTTCGAGATGTTGTATGGGAGAATCGTTAGAACTTCACTTGCAATACTCAAGGATCGGTGAGCTACTAAAGAAATCGCATCAGATCTCAAGACAACATACACGCACATTCTTGAGTTGCGGGACAGGTTGAAGGAAACATGCAGGCTTGCACATCAAGGCCTGGAAAGGGCGCGCGAACGCTATGGGGATACTATGAGACGAAAGCCATTCACAGAAATCTGAATACGGACGACAGGGTTCCCGTCTTGCTACCCATGGATCATAATATCTTAATGATGCAATGGAAGGGCCCGTACCTTGTGAAGCGGAAGAAAAATGACGTGGATTATGAATAATTGATGACGCCAAGAAGGTTTTCATGAAAATATTTTGAAGTAATACGAAGAAAGGGGTGCCGTACGGTACGCCTTCAAGGTAGCATGCTCGGTTGTAGCCGAGGAGACAGGTGATGTTGCCGAGGTGCACACGTGCAGTTGGAAAAAAAATGCAGCAGGGGATGAGATACTAATGCAGCCCAATGTTAATGAAGACAGACGATCAATGCTGTACTTCAAATCAAGAAGAGGGAGGTGTTTTCAGATGTGCAGGGCAAAACGGAGGTTATATGTTGGAAATTAGACCTCTCTACATATAGAGCCAACTAAAAGGCTCTAGCTATCTCTGGAATGTATCATTTTGGTGCTGTTGAGTTGTTGTTGCTATTGTTATGTGATTATGCAAGAGCGTGTGTTGTGGGCATTAACATGTTTATTAAAAACTTTATACGAACAACGGCATTTGTGTTTTAGTGTTCCGAAAATGCAGTTTGGTGTGCTGTGTCAGCGGTGTGCTTTTGGTGTGTGCTGGACATCTGCGGTGTGTTGTCTGCTGGGTCCAGAATCGCCATAGAAGATAGTCGGTTGGCTGGAAGGCTTGAAGATAAGGATGCTGTGAGCAGTTTTTCACGGAAAAACACTTGAGAGGGGGCTTTTGTCACATATAATAGAGAGCCCAAATTAAAATTATGAAGGAAAGAGGTGTGAAGAAGACGACGTGGATTAGCCGAAGACTAAAGAAGATGAAAAAGCATTCGGTGAGGTGTAGAGAGAGGATTGGTGAAGAGAAGAAAGAGAACACGACCACAAGGCTTACGTGGACTAATGCCAAGGCTAAAAAAGGGCGAGGGAGAGCGAGACATGGAGGGGAGTGAAGAACTGATTAGCGGAGGCTCCGGCGGGTCAGGGACGCTCCGAAGAGAGCGCCGCCGGCTCCTGCTTTGGTGAGCTCGCGTCCTACGGCTTCGCATCGTGAACTTCCTGCCGTTCCTGAGCCCATCCCGGGGAGTTAACAGAGGATGCTACCGCCTCCTACTACCAGGGGTGTCTGCAGCTCTGTTGCCACTCATCCGGGTGGTGCCCCTAACGCCAACAACACCGGCATCAACTCCACGGGCGCTTGGACCGGGAGCTTGTACGACGCAGCCAACGACGCAGCCAACGACGCAGCCAGCGACGCCAGCCCAAGCACGTCGAACGCCATCTCGACGCTGGCTACTGGACCCATACAACGCCGCAGCACCACCGAACCAACCGTGAGCACGAACGCCGAACACTAACAGTAGAACGCTAGTAGTAGACGCTGGTAGCTGTGTTCCCGGGTCGTGTGTATTTATAGTATTTGTGTTTTGTTTTGTTTTGTTAATTAGTTTTGTTGTTAGTGTGTGTGTCACGTAGGGTGTATTAAATGTGCGTCTGTGTGGGTACACCTGTCGCCTAGTCCCTTCTTTCCATCCGAGTGTTCTCCGGGGAGATCCGTGACACCTAAGCACTGAGCCATTGCGGCGAGTACCCGCAGTAGAAGTAGTAGTGGTTAATTAATATAATAATAATAAATAAGGAGGATAATATTTCTGCTAGCAACGGCATCTGCCATCGATACTGAAGAACCTGAGTTGGGGCAGCGGAAACAATACAAATTTTGAAATTTTACATAGAGATCGTCGGCGTCGCGTGAAATCAGAGCACACTCCTCTGTGCTGGGCAGCAGCTGGCCAGAGCCGTCATATACGAGGAGCTTCAGGACCATCTTCTCATGTACACAGACGGCTTAGTGGTCCGTGAGAGCCGCTGCCTAGCAGCGGCGGCTACCATGCATCCGCGCCCTGCGTTTGCCATACACACGCCCCCTTCCTGAGCCTCTCCACCAAGGCGGAGTTGATAGGGATCTGGCTGGGAATGGACCTGCTGCTCTCCATCGTCCCTCTGCCACCCTGGAGTGCTCTGCAGGGGTACTCTCGCAGCACCCTCAGCCGCCTGCGGTGCAACGGCCTCGGTACTCCACTAGGTCGCGACATTCGCTTAAGCATCGAGCGTCTCGCGCAGAACGGATGCGCTGTGCGTGCACAGTGGGTGCCCGGTCACTGCGGCATCGCCGGCTACGAGGAGGCCGACGAACTCGCAACCGCCGCACACCGACTACGTCCAAGCGAACTGCCCCTTGCCCTGGAGGACGTGCGTGCGGTCATCCAGGCCATCTCCGACGGCAGCACCCCAATCCACGCATCGCAGGAGTTGAACGCATCGCCAGCATCAACGGCTGCCGCGCTCTTCGCGGTCGCAACGCGCTATAATCATCCGCGCGGGCATTAGATGCGTGTGGGCCGATGAAAGGCGGGTGCGTCAAGCAATAGCGTCGAGTGATGTGTGTGACGGGTGCAGTGCAGTAAAAAACTGGAGCACCTGCGCTCCTTCGCTGTGCTGCGTTCGCCGACGCTCGTCGTGCTATGCTCGCAGCCGAAAGGGCGGTGGGCATATTTCCAGGCTCGCTAAAGATGCTATTGTGGCCGCAGGGCATTGCGCAAAACCGTGAGCTAACCTTGGTGAGCCTCTGTGCCGTTCCCGAGCAGACGGTCTTGATGTCGCGTCTGTTTCGCGTCTGGTAGTGTCGCGCAGTGACCTAGCGCTCTGGGTATGCTTCCTCGGACGAGTAACAACTGGGCACCTTAGAGTAGTAGAATGTTTTAAGTGTTCAATGGAGGCCAGCAGCTCTGCTATGGTTAGGTCAAAAGTAATCCCCCTGGAGGGCTCTGTAACCGATAAGTCAGGCGGAGAAGTAGCGGTGCCGTCATGATGTAGAAAAAACTGACGGGCGGCTTGTTGTGCACGAAGGCATACCTAACAACTTATTCCGTAACTTGGAAGGGACGGTTTTGCAAACCGTACTTAATACTTTGAACGAAGTGTGGCAATCAGGCGTCATGTCGGGAGACTGGAAGCATTCTATTGTGGTTCCAATAACAAGTCATGTCAGCCTCCAGCAAATCTCTCGGCCCTTCAGAAATTGGAACAGAGGACGGCTTTGCTACTATGGCTGCTGACGTGGTTGACCACTCTCCGTAGAGTCACCTTGTACAAAACGTGATCGCTACAGACATAACAAACGCATATGATAACATCATTCGCTCTGCCATTCTTTCCTCTTTTCAAACTCTTTGTCTCCCTCACTGTTTCCTCCTCTCCGTTCACGCCTTTTTAACAAGTGGAACCTTCAATATGCGTATCCACGAAAAGCTCTTTGGTAACTTCACTTCCAATAGACGAGTGCCTCAGGGCTCCATTCTCGCCCCCACATTCATCCAGTGGGTCGGTCCATCAGTCGGTCCTTCCACACGCGCTGGATGTATTGACATCTCGCCTCCCACCTTTGGGTGGAACGCTCTCTCCTACTAAATCATATTTCATTCGCATTGGAAATAAAGCCGGCTTACGGAAATATCCCCCTTTAAATTTCACGATACATTATTCTCAGATTCCTCAGGTACAAACTGTTCGTATTCTTGGTCTTCTCCATACATCTTGGACTGGCATCCCGTGGCTGACAGCCACCCGTAGATCGTCTCACGCTCCTCTAGGTCTGATTCTTCGCATAGCTATGCGCTCTGGTGGCGCACGTGCTCATACTGCCTGCCAATTTGTGCGCTCTATCTTTCAACCACGGATAGTATATCAGGCACAATTTCAACGTCTCACCCGCAGACAGTGTGACTCCCTTGAAGCTATCAATCGTGAGGTTATGCGCGAAGTAACATGTCTGCCTCGTTTAACACCGATACGTGTGCTACATGAGTTCGCCCAACTTAATACACTCAGTTAACTCATATATTAACGGGTGGCAAACACAGCTCAAAAACAGTTTCTCCAACTTCACCGTTTGAAGACACTTCTTCCGTGGTCATGTTGCCAGCTCACAGACAATCGCCCTACTGTTTCCCCGACGGTATCAGCCACGTACCAGCCGCGGGTTGGCGGGCATTCTTCTGCAGGCGGACGAGAATGAAGTCCTACACCCCGTCTACTACGTCAGCAAAAAGACCAGCAAAGCTGAAAGGTTCTACCATTCGATTAGGTTAGAGCTGCTGCCAATAGTGTGAACCATCGAGAGATTGAGATCGTTCTTGATTGGAATTGAGTTCACCCTTGTGACGGACTGTCAGGCTCTGATCTACCTGAATGCCACAAAGACGCTCAAGCCACAGATAGCCAGATGGTTTGACATGCTTCAAGAGTATACCTTCGACATACGCCATCGACCAGGTTCGAAGATGGAGCACGTTGATGCAATGAGTCGCGCTGCAGTTGAAGACCCAAGCGATCCGTGGTATAACGTCATCGCCGACAAACTGGACACGGGAATGACAATCAGTTTGCACGACCAAGCTTTTATAATTCAAAGGTCGGACGAAGAAATTCGTCGGATAGCTACCACTCTAGAGAAAAAGTCATACTGTCGAACTGCAGAAGAACGCGCCTTGGCACAGAACTTTGTGCCGAAGGAGCGACGACTGTTTCGCGAAACAGAGGCAAACGGCAAGAAAAAGTTGCTCTACGTTATGTCTAAGTCCATGCGAAAAAGCCTTTGTGTTAAATTTCACGACTTGGAAGGTCACTTCGGGCTTGATCGGACAATCGCAAAGGTCAGTGAAACATACTGGTTCCCAGTGATGCGCAGGTACGTCCGTGAGCACATCAGATGGTGCTTTGCGTGCCTGATCTGCAGTGTGCCAAGTGGCAAGGAAAAGGGACTCCTGCACTCAAACACTCCTGGGCGGCGACCGTTCGAGACCATTCATGCAAATCACCTGGGCCCATTTGTGAGAAGCAAAAAGGGAGACAAGTACATCCTTGTCGTCATCGACAACCTGACAAAGTACGTGAAGCTCTTCCATTCTCGAGACACATCGGCAAAAAGTGTGATCAAGTCTTGTGAGGTCTTCACCTTGAGTCACGGTCAGCCGGAAAGTATAACAACCGACCGAAGAACGTGCTTCACATCAAAAGCATTTGAGTAATTCTGCAAAGCCAGGCTATCCAGCACGTGCTGAACTCAACGAGACACCCTCGCGCGAACGGTCAAGTTGAGAGGGTCAGCCGAACCCTTGTTCCGACCATCATGACCACCACGGACGGAAACGACCAGCGAAAATGGTACATTGGATTAAAGGGTGTCGAAGCTTTCCTCAACACGTCCTACAGCAAGAGTACCGGAAGGACTCCGTTCGAGGTGCTTTATGGTATACAACTCGAAATTTCACGGCGGAGCGTTGCGTGAGATTGCAGAGACAGAAGTTAATGTCCCCGGGACGAATCCAGAACAACTTCTAGCTGAAATGCGA